>CM064555.1:20943241-20980741 GCA_032716605.1 Paralithodes platypus | reverse complement strand
ATGAGAGAGAGTGGCAGAAGTAGAGGGGTGGGTAGGTAGCGATTGAGAGAAAATAGGGAGGAAGGAAGGAAGGGAGAGAGGCGGAGAAGGAGGGACGTGGAGGGGCAACGAGGGAGGGAGAGAAGGAAGGGAGAGAGAGTGGGAGTAGTAGGGTGATGGGCAGGTAGCGAGGGAGAGAGAGAAGGAAGAAAGGAAGGGAGAGAGAGTGGGAGTAGTAGGGAGATGGGCAGGTAGCGAGGGAGAGATGGAAGGAAGGGAGAGATTGGGAGAAGTAGGGAGGTGGGTAGGTAGTGACGGAGAGATGGAAGGAAGGAGAAGGGATTGAGTGAGATAAGAGGAGAGGTAGGAATGAATGAATGAATAAATAGAGGAAGTCCAGAGAGGGAGGGAAAGGGGGGGAGGGGGGAATAGGGAGGTGGGTAGGTAGCAAGGGAAAGACAGATGGCATGAAGGAAGGAAGGGAGGGAGGCAAAGAGGAGAGGGGGGGGGGGGAGCAGGGGGAGAGGTACAGCAATAGGGAGGTGGGTAGGTAGCAAAGGAAAGACAGATGGCATGAAGGAAGGAAGGGAGGGAGGCAAAGAGGAGATGTGGGGGGGGGGGGGGGGGAGGTACAGTAATTACAAAAAAAATCGCGGACCCCTTATATTTTTTCTGTATGCAATTCTAACTATTAGGATATATTTTTGGATGGAACTTGCTTTTCAATAAATGGTACATGTAGTTTTGTAGCTGATGTATGGAATATGATATTCATAAATTCATTTCCAGAGATATACTTCCATGATTAGAAACCGATAACGTCCACATTTTTTTACGAGTGACTGTACAGGTAGCGAGGGATAGATGGAAGGAAGGGAGGGGGGGGGGGGAGCTAGTTAGGCCAATATAGAGTGAGTGAGTGAGAGTGAGTGCATGAGAATAGGAGGTAGTATGGTATATCAGAGACAGCAGGTGTGGCAAGTCCTAACCAGACACTCAGAGGGGGAGGGGAGGAGACTGTTTGGGTGTTAAGTGGGGCAGAGACCAACTGTGTCTGAGAGAGAGAGAGAGAGAGAGAGAGAGAGAGAGAGAGAGAGAGAGAGAGAGAGAGAGAGAGAGAGAGAGAGAGAGAGAGAGAGAATAAAGAAAGAGTATAAAACAGGTAAAGTAATGAAGAGGGAAATAGGGTCAACAAAGAAAGAAGGGAAGAGAGAAACAGGATAAACAAGGAAGATAGGAAAAGGTTAAAAGAGAAGGGAATAAGGATAACAGAGTAAAGAAATAACAGTAACAAAGTAAGAATGATGATAGGATACAAAAGAAGGGAAGAGGGCTAACAGGATAAAGAAGGAAGAGGGAAATAAAGAAGGAAGAGGGAAATAAAGTACGAAAGAAGGGAAGAGGGCTAACAGGATAAAGAAGGAAGAGGGAAATAAAGTACGAAAGCAGGGAAGAGGGATAATAGGATAAAACAGGAAGGAGGAAATAGAGCCACTAAATGAAGAATAAAGAGGGAGCTAGGTAAAGTAATGAAGAGTAAAGGAGGAGCTAGGTAAAGTAATGAAGAGTAAAGGGGGAGCTAGGTAAAGTAATGAGTAAAGGAGGTAGGTAAAGTAATGAAGAGTGAAGGGGGAGCTTGGTAAAGTAATGAAGAGTAAAGGAGGAGCTAGGTAAAGTATTGAAGAGTGAAGGAGGAGCTAGGTAAAGTAATGAAGAGTAAAGGAGGAGCTAGGTAAAGTAATGAAGAGTAAAGGAGGAGCTAGGTAAAGTAATGAAGAGTAAAGGGGGAGCTAGGTAAAGTATTGAAGAGTAAAGGGGGAGCTAGGTAAAAGTATTGAAGTGTGTGGGAGTAAAGGAGGGAGCTAGGTAAGTATTGAAGAGAGTGAAGGTATTGAAGATTGGAGCTAGGTAACACGTAATGAAGAGTAAAGGAGGAGCTAGGTAAAGTAATGAAGAGTAAAGGAGGAGCTAGGTAAAGTAATGAAGAGTAAAGGGGGAGCTAGGTAAAGTAATGAAGAGTAAAGGGGGAGCTAGGTAAAGTATTGAAGAGTAAAGGAGGAGCTAGGTAAAGTATTGAAGAGTGAAGGAGGAGCTAGGTAAAGTAATGAAGAGTAAAGGAGGAGCTAGGTAAAGTAATGAAGAGTAAAGGAGGAGCTAGGTAAAGTAATGAAGAGTAAAGGGGGAGCTAGGTAAAGTAATGAAGAGTAAAGGGGGAGCTAGGTAAAGTATTGAAGAGTAAAGGAGGAGCTAGGTAAAGTAATGAAGAGTAAAGGAGGAGCTAGGTAAAGTAATGAAGAGGGTCGGATAGGGTCATTCCAAGGCAACCCAGCAGTATATCGAGCACCTCTATACGGGGGTTAGTAGAGTTAGGCACGTGAGAGTGAGAGAGAGAGAGAGAGAGAGAGCGAGAGCGAGAGCGAGAGAGAGAGAGAGAGAGAGAGAGAGAGAGAAAAACAGATAGATAGATATAGATAGCCTAGATAAATATAGTGATCAATCTCATCACCAGCAACTATCACAACCAATAACAACACCACCAATATCACCACCAATATATACCAACAATTCCTTCTCACACACTCACACACACACACTATCTAAAAGAAAAAATAGTAATAATAAAGAAAATAAATAATTTAATAACCTCTACCAAGATAATCCTCTAACACCATCACCACCACCACCCTCATCATAAACACCTCTATCACCATCGTTATATTACGGTACTAACACTATCCCTATCACCCCATCATAGTCTTAGCTTTATTTACGACCCTAGTTACGACACCCACCCCATTATCACGACCTCTACTATCATATGGATCATCTCTGCTAGCCAGTCTTACCCTTTGGTTGAGGCATTATTATTAAAGGTGTTGTAATTGTTACCACCATCACCACCATTGTCATACCACCATCGTTACCACCATCACCACAAGTGCCCTAAAACCTGTCACCACTACTTACCACAACCACCACCATTATTTATCAAACCACCACTACCACCACAATTACCATCAAACCACCACTGTCACTATAATACCAATTAAACCACCACCACCTGAGTCCCTGAGCTCCCTTGAGGAGTTCGGGTGAGTCCCCTACTCCACTCTTCCCCTATGGTGTGATGGCACTCCCCCTGTGATAGGGCTGTCGCTGGCGTTCTTGGGTGTATTCGTCCCTACCTGACTGGCTCGGTAGTTTATTCGTCCCTACCAAACTCTGGCTCGGTAGTTTTCTTTGGTGTTAGCAGTCCCCCTGGTATCTGAAAGGGGTGTTTCCAGGTGGATGGGACTCTATAGCCTTGGCGGGCAACCCATCAAGGGGAATAAACCCTAAACATATTACCAATGGGCGACAGGTTAATTGGTGCCACTTGCATTTGGCGATCTTTATAACAGATAACACCACCACAAGTACCATCCAAACTACCACCCCTACTATTAACCACCCACCACCACTACCATAATATATTAAACCACCACCACCACAATTACCATCAAACCACCACTGCCACTAATATCAATTAAACCACCACCACCACTACTATTAACCACCCACCACCATCACTATTATAGTTAAAGACCGGTACCAGGTCAATAAAGAAATAGTGAACTAGTGTTAGTGAGTGTGTTATCATAGTCCGGACTACTGTAAGTCCCGTTGTAGAGTGTGACCTTGGCCTGGTTATGCTGAGGGGTTTAAAGGGTTATAAACCTTTATTATGCTCTGAGGTAAAGTGGTAGCTGAGGTGTAATGGGTGCTGTTATATCTGTACTATACCAACATTATCTCCACCAACACCACTATCTCCACCATTACCAATAACACAATCTCCACCACCATCACCACCACCACCAATAACACAATCTCCACCACCACTACCACCATCATCACTACTATAACACCATCATGACTATCACCACCACCCCCACCACCACCACCTCATCATCACCACCAATATCACTCCAGCCCAACTTGATTGCAGGCGAATAATTAGTTTTCATCAATGTAATTAAGACGATTATTTCAACACATGCGCAACTCATTATTCATAAATTACACACATATATGTATACAATTATTACTACCAACATGATAAATATTCAACACAAACATAAAATATATGTATGCTTACCATTTAATGTTATCGTCGTGTCATTATTGTGTTCCAAATGATCTATACTTCATATGAGGCTGAGCACTTTTGTATGTGTTCAAAATTGGAAATTGGTAAAACACACACACTCACTCACTCCCACTCTCTCTCCTATAATCACCCAACACTACCACCACCTTCATCCTTTCATCCAGAACAGTTATATTCTGTCATTATCTCTAAACACTTCCTATCTCCTCACTATCATCTCTCTTACCTTTCATACCCTCTCTATAAATCTTTCAAACTTCATTTTGATATCTACACCACTTATTCCTGTTTCTCTATACTCCTATCTATCATTATCTTCTTGGATTTCTCCCTCTCTCTCTCTTCCCTACTTTCTTAATTATCTGTCCTCCATTGCCTCCTTTCCTTTCAGTTTCCTCCATTTTAACAACATTCTTATTTTCTTCACTCTACTCTCCTCTCTTCCCTTCTCTGCTCTCCTCCCTTCTATTCTCCTCTTCTCTTTATATTCGTTCCTTTCTTCTCCTATCTTCTCAGTTCTCCCTTTCTTCTCCTCTTCTCTCTTCTCGTTTCTGCCATTACAATTTATTTTTCTCTCTCTCTCTTTGTCTCTCTCTGACTTTGCTAAATTGTCACAAGTTTGCCTTGGTATTATCCATGAATATTTTATGTCTTCCACAATGCTTTGTTTAGGATTATGTGTGTGTGTATGTGTGTCTGTGTGTGTGTGTGTCTGTGTGTGTGTGTGTGTATGTGTGAGTAATTTTCTGTATTGTTTTCTTATGTGTATGAAAGAGACAACAGGCAAAGCTGACTGTAACAAGTGTCTCCCCAAAGTTGAACGAGTGACAGAGAGCCAAATTCAAGGTACGTTAGAGCCAAAATGTTAGAACACTCGGAGCTTGAAGCAGTTTAAGTCATAGGATGAGGGAAAGACAGATTGAGGGAGAAGAGTTCCAAATCTTACTTGAGTAGAAGAAGACTAGGACAATTGGTTCACTCTTGGGTTAGAATATTGGACAGAATAGGGGCGGGAGTGTGTTGAAAAGAGGAGGCATACACTGACAAAGCTCTGAAGAACATTGATTATTGTAATAATCAATGTACACAGTGTACGCGTGTAGTGTATTGTAATAATCAATGTACACAGTGTACGCGTGTAGTGTATTGTAATAATCAATGTACACAGTGTACGCGTGTAGTGTATGGCCAACTTACGGTAGTTTAAGTCAGCTGTACTCAGAAGAAAAAAAAATCATGCTTCGTGACTATAATACGTATACTTGGCGGCTGCCGTGTATGTCTTCCTTTAGGCTACACATGGTAACATAGTACCTCTGATACCTGTTGTGTGTGTGTGTGTGTGTGTGTGTGTGTGTGTGTGTGTGTGTGTGTGTGTGTGTGTGGTGTACTTGTTAGCTGTCGTGCATGTCTGTCCTGCCTTGTGTACACATGGCTACATATTACCCCTGCTACCTGCTGTGTGTGTGTGTGTGTGCTGAGTGTGAGTGTGAGTGTGTGTGTTAGCATAGAACACGTGTGCATGTGTCTGAGTGTGTTCGTGTTATAATGAACTTGCTTTTATGTTGAAAAGACAAACCACAAAGTCGTCAGCAGCACACGAACGACAAGGAAATAAAAAAAAAATGGACATTCTAATTGTAGATTGGAGTTAATATACCTAGACACACGAAGGTTGATGGTATCTTAGTCGTAATAAGGAAGAATATACCTTGAAAATAAGTTTCAGAGATTTATGAAGCACTTTTGCATGCACAATATTATATTATATAGTGTTGCTTTAAGGTTACGAAATGTCTGTATGTATCCCAAGTACGTGTAATGTGTTAATTCCAGGATGAAGTACCCCAACCCCTCCTTGATAATAACAAGTAGTCTGACCTTGGTTCTTAGTCCAACACAAACCTACTGTGTAATACCGGTACCCTAATACTACTACTGTGTAATACCCTACTTAATACCACTACAGTGTAATACCCTACCTAATACTACTACAGTGTAATACCCTACCTAATACTACTACAGTGTAATACCCTACCTAATACTACTACAGTGTAATACCCTACCTAATACTACTACAGTGTAATACCCTACCCTAATTACTACTGTGTAATACCCTAATACAAATACTGTGTAATACCCTAATATTACTATAATACAGTGCAATACCCTACTTAATACTACCACAGTGTAATACCCTACCTAATACTACTACAATGTAATACCCAAGTTACTACTGTGTAATACCCTACCTAATACTACTAATGTGTAATACCCTAATACTACTACAGTGTAATAACCTAACTACTACTACTACTGTGTAATACCCTACACATAAATACTGTTATGAGTCATACCCTACCAACTACTACTACTACTACTTAAGGGTCATACAGGTAGGTTAGAGCGGCGTCTTTGTATAATCTTCATATATTACTGGTATTTGCTCACCAACGTATATTTTGAGACCATTATTTAGTTCCGTGTTTGAGTTCATCCTGTACTATTGTTAGTTTTGCAGATTTATATTCACTTGTCAGGCTTCTTCTGTCCTTTCATGTTTCCTATAAATATTCTTAGTTCTTGCATATAATGTACAGCTGTTCATATTAGTTCTGTTCCCCGTCGTAATGTTATGTATGAAAGTATAATAGTTAGAAACTACGCTCGTTCTTCAAACATGCCTATATCATTTCTATGTATAAAATCATGGACAGGAACAGAACTTACAGTATGTATGTGGGCAACTGTACATACCAACGTCCGGTGTTTTCATTGTTCACTAGCTAGCACACACACACACTCAACTCTCTCTCTGATTATAATATATATATATATATATATATATATATATATATATATATATATATATATATATATATATATACCCCTCTCTCACTCCCTACTGAAGGTACAACGTGAGAGGATTCACAAGATGCCCTGGGGAGCGATACTGAGCGAGAGAGAGAGAGAGAGAGAGAGAGAGAGAGAGAGAGAGAGAGAGAGAGAGAGAGAGAGAGAGAGAGAGAGAGAGAGCGAGAGAGAGAGAGCGAGAGAGAGAGCGAGAGAGAGAGAGCGAGAGCGAGACTAATATTCAATCAATAAGAGGAATAAGCTGATTCTGTAAATACAAGAGGACTACAAGAATATAATAATAATCAAGACACAAATGTATTGAACACAATTAAGGGGAGGTCTCCACTTGAGGGATTTTTTCTTGACCCCTTTCTCCCTCATGGTTAGCCCCATTGTTTTTTTATATTTTAAGACGTTTGCCTCATTAGTTTGGCGATTTTAAGAACTTTCGCCCCATTTCTGTCAATTTAAGACTTTTCGTGCCATTTAGGTGTCGATTTTTTCCGCGAGCCTGTACTTTAAGAGGAACCGGCCTTCAGCCGGGACATTTTTCTACCGAAAAATGTACAAATTTATCTTGAAAGGTGGTCTAGGGGCTGTAATGTAAAGCTTGATGGAAGTTTAGCGAACTAACTAAACACCTCCCCCTTAATATATGCGAAGATTAAAGAGTGTGGGAGGTGAAAAAGGAACTGTATGAGGCAGACAAACAATGGAACATGCTAGGTAATACAGACAAACAATGGAACATGCTAGGTAATACAGACAAACAATGGAACATGCTAGGTAATACAGACAAACAATGGAACATGCTAGGTAATACAGACAAACAATGGAACATGCTAGGTAATACAGACAAACAATGGAACATGCTAGGTAATACAGACAAACAATGGAACATGCTAGGTAATACAGACAAACAATGGAACATGCTAGGTAATACAGACAAACAATGGAACATGCTAGGTAATACAGACAAACAATGGAACATGCTAGGTAATACAGTATATATACATGATTACAGGTCCAGCTAAGGAAAACATTAAGGAAATAATAATAATAATAATGAAACAACGCAGGACACAATATAAGATCAAACGCAACAAGGAGGGCAAGTAAATAAGAACAGGGAGGCGCAAGCTTACTAAAAAGGAATTGGAGAAAGGAGAAAATGTGGTAAGAGAAGAATAGAAGATACTAGGACAAAATAAAGAAACTAAGGAGGCAAAACAAACCAATGGCAAAAAGAAACAAAAGAGAGGCAATAAGTAAAACAAGCGTTACAAACTACCGAAGGCTGATCCAGTCCAACTAGCATAACAACAACAACAACAGCAAGATTAAGACAAACAGTAATAAGTCTCTTGTCGGTTCCCTTTAGAGACAAAAAGAGACAGAATTAAACGAGATAATTATTAAAGAAGTACGAGGGCCCTGATGGGGTGAGGGGGGAGGAGAGAGTGGAGAGGGGGAGGTGGGAGTGGAAAGAGGGTGGAGAATGGTGGAGGTGGGAGAGGAAAGGGGGAGGGAGCGGGAGGGTGGAGGTGGGAGTGGAAAGAGGGAGGAAGGGGTGAGGGTGGAGGTGGAAAGTGAGAAAGGTTGGAGGTGATACGGAAACTGAGAGCAATGGGAGGAAATTAGGAACAGTGATAGAGTTAGGGAGGTAGCGGAGAGCTGGATAAAGATATATATATCGTTATTACAATAACCAGTGTGCCTCAGAGCTCTCAGTGTATACCACCTTCTCTACGTGTGGTACTAGTACCCGTCTTGCAACACAATCCCAGCCCTACTCTGTGCAACTCTCCAACCCAAGAGTGAAACGATATTCCCGATCTTTCTTCTATTAAACATCTGAGCTCTGGAACTCTCTCCCTGAATCCACCTTCCCCTCATTCTATGACTTCAATTGCTTCTAACTCCGTGTGTCCAGGCATTTTGGCTTTAATATCCCTTGATTTTGGCCCGGTCAATCTTTCAACTCTGGAGGAGGCACTCGTCACAGGCAGCTTTGCCTTATGTATCTCTCATCCACATAGACACAATATATATAAGAGTAGTTCTGTCAACAGTTGTCAGTGAGCACAACTGTTTATACAGACACATTAACATACTTACATAAACATGAGCTAACTAATGCGCTCACATCAACTTCATGGTGGTCCTTATAGTGCTGTATTTATCTTCACACAGGTACACTAACATCCTAACTCACTATCTCTTTCACTCACTCTCTCTCCACCACCACCACTACCACCATCATCACACCGTATACTCAACTATAGGGAGGGATGTTTGGAAAATGTTCACCTCATCACCACTCATCTCACCATCACCATACCCTCACTATCTCTACACCACAACACAACTACCATCACCACACCCTCACAATCTCTACACCACAACACAACTACCATCACCGCTCATCTCACCATCACCATACCCTCACTATCTCTACACCACAACACAACTACCATCACCACTCATATCACCATCACCATACCCTCACTATCTCTACACCACAACACAACTACCATCACCACTCATCTCACCATCACCATACCCTCACTATCTCTACACCACAACACAACTACCATCACCACTCATCTCACCATCACCATACCCTCACTATCTCTACACCACAACACAACTACCATCACCACTCATCTCACCATCACCATACACTCACAATCTCTACACCACAACACAACTACCATCACCATACCCTCACTATCTCTACACCACAACACAACTACCATCACCACTCATCTCACCATCACCATACCCTCACAATCTCTACACCACAACACAACTACCATCACCACTCATCTCACCATCACCATACCCTCACTATCTCTACACCACAACACAACTACCATCAGCACTCATCTCACCATCACCACATCCTCACAATATCTATAACACAATACCACACTATCACCATAACTACAAAGTCCTTGCATCAACATCACACCTAGCCTACATCACCATACATTAACAATCTCTACACCATAATATCCCATCATCACCAACACAACTACCACATCTTCGCCCCAACAACATCACCACCACGTCATCACAATTTCTACAACACCACCATCACCACACATCACACCTCTCACCACAACATCACCACACCACAACTCACCACATCCATAACTACACCTCCCACCTCCCAAACACCACTACCACATATTACAAACACAACCACCATTCCCCTACTACACCACTACCACACGCTTAATAAATAACTACCACTCTTTCAAACAACTCCGGTACCACATATTATCTCCACTATACCATCATACCACTACCATACACTTACTAAACCACCTAGTCTCTCAAACCATTAAGGTACCACACATCTCCATTACCATACCACATCATCCATACATAACATAACCAGCCATTGTTTACATACACTCATACAGAGCTACGTTTGTTTACTTTGACAATATCCACCCCACCAGCACTATACCCTCACCACCATTACACCACAATACCTCCACATCCCTCATCACACAACCACACCCCTTTATAATACCACCTTTCCCCCACACAACCACTACATCCCTTCACCACACCATACCCGTCATTACACAACCACACCCCTTTATAATACCACCTTTCCCCCACACAACCATTACATCCCTTCACCACACCATACCCCTCATTACACAACCACACCCCTATATAATACCACCCATCCCCCTACACCATTACCACACCACACCACCATACGTCACAACCGCACCCCTTATAATTACACCCATAACCCCAAACCATTATCACATCCCTTCACCACACCACCACTCTATACTACCATACCCCTCTTCACACAACCCTTTATAATACCACCCATTCCCCACATCATTACCCCACCACTCCAGTATACCTCACAGCCACACCCCTTTATAATTCCACCCATTCCCCCCACACCACCCCATCACACACATAACATCAGCATACATCACAACTACATCTCTTTATAATACCAGCCATTCCCCCACACCACAACACCATACCATCACACACATAACAGCAACAGCAGTCATTATTTACACACACTCATACAGACCTACAATACGTTGGTTTACCCATCACCACCATACCCTCACAACCACTACACCACCATACCCCTCATCACATAACCACACCCCTTTATTATACCAGCCATTCCCCCACACCACACCATCACACACATAACAGCAGCAGTCATTGTTTACACACTCATACAGACCCACGTTTGTTTACCCTGGAAATGCCTGTGTTTGAGCCAATTGTAGGTTGGGTGCTGCAAATACCTCCCCAGGTGTGTTTGCTGTTGGGGGGGGGGGGGATGCTTTGTTTTTATGAACCTCCTTCTCCCTCATGTTAAGTGCCCCCCACAAATAGCACATTAAGGAGTGGTGCTATTGTTTGTCAACGCTGTTAATCGGGGGTTATGAGCGAGATATTTATATCGTCGAATATTGATAGTTGGAACAGTACTACACTCAATGACATAACTATACCGGTACTCCGTTTAATATTGATAGTTGGAACAGTATTACACTCAATGACATAACTATACCGGTACTCCGTTTAATATTGATAGTTGGAACAGTACTACACTCAATGACATAACTATACCGGTACTCAGTTTAATATTGATAGTTGGAACAGTACTACACTCAATGACATAACTATACCGGTACTCCGTTTAATATTGATAGTTGGAACAGTATTACACTCAATGACATAACTATACCGGTACTCCGTTTAATATTGATAGTTGGAACAGTACTACACTCAATGACATAACTATACCGGTACTCCGTTTAATATTGATAGTTGGAACAGTACTACACTCAATGACATAACTATACAGGTGCTCCGTTTCATTTCATCTGACGGTAAATTGAATCCCTTAACAGCTAATTTCTCGATACTTAATGGACAAATATGAAACTACTTTGTCTCTGCATCATGTTGAGACCAAGTTTGTATAATATGCACCATGTTTCACTACTTAATCTTCAAAATAACTTGGAAATTTTGATAGGAACTTTGCAATTTACCGTAAGTTGAAAAGAAAACAGAGTATAGGTAGGTAGTCCGTTTCATAGCTATACCACTCAATTGAAAAATAAATGCTTTGCCTAAGGATTTCAAATGAGTGACCGCTATGACATATCTAGCCATCAATCTAACTCATCTCTCTCTCTCTCTCTCTCTCTCTCTCTCTCTCTCTCTCTCTCTCTCTCTCTCTCTCTCTCTCGCTGTGTTCGTAATCTAAATTGTTCGCTAATATACTGTACATAGCCTAATTATATTGCAACTTCCAAGCAAAATTACACCATGAAAGCAATATGCATAATTACTGTAATTTTCCATAGTAAATTTACCAATTTTTTGTGGAGAAAACTATAACTTCCAATTCAACCTCCAATACTATATTTATTACTACGACCACCACTATTAATACACTACTACTATACATGCTACTACCACTATACATGCTACTGCTACTACTACTACTACTGCTACAACTACTACCAATATTTAAAAAAATACTGATAATAAATATAATATCAACAAGAGCAATACTACTATTATTTATATTAGTCTACTACTACTAGTACTACTACTACTACTACTAATAATAAATAATAATAATAATAACAATAATAATAATACAAAATTAATAATAATATAGGCCTGACATACAGCCAATCTCCCTATATCGGTAATAGTGTTCATAATACAACCATTCCCCAACATCATTACACTGTTATAACCCTCATTATAATCCACCACAAGTTATCAGACGGTTAATAACCACTATTATACCCATAATTCATCACTAACACCATTTCATTAAGGGAACAGTGGCTATTTTGGGGGTCTATTTATTTATATATTAATTTATTTTTTAATTTCCTCGCTAGGCCATCATCAAGCTTAAGAAAAACACTCCCTAGACCCCCCCCCCCTCTTCAAGATAAATGTTTACAAGTTTCTAGAAAATGTCGCGGCCAAAGGCCGATTTCTCTTAAAATTACAGGCTCGCTATTGTTCGCCAGGAAAAGATTTACACCTAAATGGCACAAAAAGTCTAGACATTGATATAGAAATCGGACGGAAAGTTTTAAAATCGACATACTAATGGGCCGAACGTCTTATAATTTGAAAACGAATGGGGCTAAACATGAGGAAGAAGGGGGACCAAAAAACGACCC
Source organism: Paralithodes platypus (assembly GCA_032716605.1). Classification (NCBI taxonomy): domain Eukaryota; kingdom Metazoa; phylum Arthropoda; class Malacostraca; order Decapoda; family Lithodidae; genus Paralithodes; species Paralithodes platypus. Next base: position 20,967,535 of record CM064555.1, on the reverse strand, counting down.
ATCTCCCCTTAACCCGGAACTAATTACAAGGTAGTTTGTAGTTTCATCAGGATTATCACGGCTTTTTATAGACCCATTTCCCGCCATTCATTTTGTTCATTATGGCTGGCAGACGGGGAGAGAGAGAGAGAGAGAGAGAGAGAGAGAGAGAGAGAGAGAGAGAGAGAGAGAGAGAGAGAGAGAGAGAGAGAGAGAGAGGGGGGGCTACAACCCAAGGGACCTTTGGAATGTGAGACAGGGTGTGTAATTTGTTAGTGAGAGAGAGTGAGTGAGATTGATGACTGGGAGTGCGTGGGTGAGGTTGTTAAACCAGTAGAAATATGAAATTATAAGTGTGTATTATATATATATATATATATATATATATATATATATATATATATATATATATATATATATATAAGTAACATGGCTACATGGCGTGTTCAAAACCTATAAATATTCGTCTGATCCATAATTGTTTTACTTTTTCATAAGTGCTGCCGCAGTTAAATACACTTAAGAGATCTATATTAAATGTAAAAGTTAATTTATGAGCATACCGATAATTACCATTAACCAATTACAGCATGGTGGTGAACAATACTACAAACCAACCATCCCATTTATTCTATGGTCATTCATACATTGTAACTACGACCTCTTCACCAATATTGTAAAACGACCTATTGAACCGACTGCAAAATTATGTTCATGTTGTGTTTTGGCAAGAGTAAAAAAAAAAAAAAAAAAAAAAAAAAAATCCTCCTTCCTTTGGTGGGAATGAACTGGAAGCCAAGGTGTCAAACCGGAGCAATTTTGTTTGAAGACCTGAATGACTACGAGAATGTATATAAGAACATGATCATAAAATCTAGTTGTGTTGGCCATTTTATAACTGCCAAAGACATGATTTGAAGTATAAACCACAATTTTATCTTTGCAGATGTAATTAATAATAGAGACAAGAAAGAAAGGACTCGGCTTTCGTTTGACGCCCTGCTGGAAGCCCAAGGGTTGTAACCAGTGAGCTTATAACCGGCCTTCCCTCCTTCATTACGTTGTTGTTGCAGTAGTTGTGGCAGGTGGGCTTCCAATGTTGGTGTTTATAATACTCCGAACAATGATAGGAGAGAACTGGTTAGTGACAGACCATCCAAGAAAGTCTACGTGAAACATATTCATATTTCACTACCTCACCGAGATAGTTACAAGGAGTTACAAGGAATAGTTAGTATATCTGAAACCTTGCGGTCCATTCCGGGGAGATACTCATAGTGAAAGGAGAGAGACTGTTTAATGCACTACACTGTTTACAGAGTGCAGTGCAACACACTATCTACTCTCTTCTTGAACTGCTCTACTGAAGAACTGTGTACAACTTCGGAGGGAAATTTGTTCCAGGTAGAACAATCTTAAATGTGAAAAAGTTTCCACAAGTACTAGTGTTGAACCTTTTTGATAAGAGAGAGAGAGAGAGAGAGAGAGAGAGAGAGAGAGAGAGAGAGAGAGAGAGAGAGAGAGAGAGAGAGAGAGAGAGAGAGAGAGAGAGAGAGAGAGAGAGAGAGAGAGAGAGAGAGAGAGAGAGACTCTATGTAACTATTTATCAACAGAAATATAGCGCCGGACTAACTGGTGTGTGTTATACCGTGTTCCAAATAAGTAAACATTAATTTGAACATTAACCACTCTAATTCACAATCGACTGGAGTAATCGAGCTAATATGTCTACCACCAGCTAGGGAATAGCTGTGGAAATTCACAACCCATTTGCTTTAGCCCTTTTTGAGTTACAGAGGTTAGGATTAGGCTTCACGATTTCTGGCCTACCAAATTGTAAAAGAGTATAGATGTATAGTATAGTTGATCGAGGTGTTGTTTGGTCCACATGTCGGGAACTGGTGATTGTAGAGTGTCTCTCAAATGACCTTACCCTCCCCCCCCCCCCCTCCCCCTCCCCCCATATGTAATCTGACAGACATCATGCACATTACACGCTACTACCCCCCCCCCCCTCCCTCTCTCTCTCTCTCTCTCTCTCTCTCTCTCTCTCTCTCTCTCTCTAAGGATCAAAAGACATATACCGACACATGGACACAGCCAGATGGAGAGACAGACAGAGACATAGGAGGTCAGGCAGATGAACATAACACTAGACAGACAGACAGACAGACAGACAGACAGGAAGACAGACATAAAAGTGGACATATCATTAGACAAACACTCACACAGACAGACAACATTAATACCCTGATGGCTTCACATGCGAGCTGGAATTATTGTATTATTTTGCTTCTTAGAACACCTTGCTTCACACATAAAAAAACACATTTTGTTCAATTACATTTAATAATTATGTTATACCTTTTGTTGACCTAGTTGTTATATTACCATATTATTTTTCATATATTAATATACTGTACATTATATATTTGTTTTCTATTAAGTGATGAATTCTCTGATTTCCCCATATGGAATAAGAGAGGCACAATATATTGCTAAATGTTTCGCCACATATGGAATAGGTACACTCGACCAAAAAACAATCTTTACACTGGTGAGCTGTAAATAATCTAGTGTGAACGGAATGAATCGAGTGAAACATACGTCTGTGAGGTATTATTATAAGATTTCGACCCCCTTCCAGAATGTTTAGAGCGTTAGTGTAAAGATTGTTTTTTGGCCGAGTGTACATACCGGTACTACTGTAGGAACGGTGCACTTCTAAATATAATACCCAGTACATGGTTCAACTTACTACTCAACGAAGAGGGAACAAAACAGCCATTTGTTGAAAACGGTAAGTAAGAAGAAGCAAAACAAACAGGAGGTACTGGCAGGGTTCATTGGAGTACTTGGAATTCAAATCTACACAGCCCTTCAACACTATAATCTATTAATTCTAAGTTGAGCAGAAATCGTAACATCTATTAATTCTAAGTTGAGCAGAAATCGTAACATCTATTAATTCTAAGTTGAGCAGAAATAGTAACATCTATTCATTCTAAATTGAGCAGAAATCGTAACATCTATTCATTCTAAATTGAGCAGAAATCGTAACATCTATTCATTCTAAGTTGAGAAGAAATCGTAACATCTATTCATTCTAAATTGAGCAGAAATCGTAACATCTATTCATTCTAAATTGAGCAGAAATCGTAACATCTATTCATTCTAAGTTGAGCAGAAATCGTAACATCTATTAATTCTAAGTTGAGCAGAAATCGTAACATCTATTCATTCTAAGTTGAGCAGAAATCGTAACCTCTAACATCTGTAACTCAAAAAGGGCTAGAGCAAATGAGCTGTCAATTTATACACATATTTCCTAGCCAAGTCTTCCTATTTGGTAGACATATTAGCTCGATTACACTAGTCCTTTTTGAGTTACGAGAGGTTAGGGTTTACGATGACTACCCAACCTAGAATGAACGGACTATAGACTTGAAGGGTACTGTAATAAAAAGACCATACTATTGGTATACAAGTATATTGAGACAATATAAAGTATAATAACAGAATAACACAATCTTGAAATAATATAAACACAAAATTAATAGAAACAAACCAGTGCATTTAAAGTGAACTGGGTTGGGGTATGTAGAGTTGTTTGAGATAATCCAAGTACAATATATAAGAGTACCAAGGATGTGAATTATTAGATGATTGGCAGTACGGTAATAGTTATAATGAGAGTGTTAAATGTCAGCCCTATAGTTAACACTCACTCTCACTCTCACTCTCTCTCTCTCTCTCTCTCTCTCTCTCTCTCTCAGGAAACCTATTACAGAGCCAAATCTGGAACAATATCCCAAACACCCAATACCCCATTTCTTACCGTTAATAGAAGAGAGAGAGAGAGAGAGAGAGAGAGAGAGAGAGAGAGAGAGAGAGAGAGAGAGAGAGAGAGAGAGAGAGAGAGAGAGAGAGAGAGAGAGAGAGAGAGAGAGAGTATATGTCTGTGGTTGAAAGATAACGAATGGAAAGAAGAATATAAAAGAAGCAATGAAGAAATGTTGAATTCAAATATTCAAATATATTTATTTAGCCTTCAGATATACAATAAATTCAGAATTTAAATACATGGAAGTCAACTGGCTAAGCCTTATGAGAGAAAACTCTCTTTAAGGCACCTTAAGGAGAAATAAAGGACAAATTAGAATGAAGGAGAGGGAGAAAGAGAAGAAGAGTTAGTGAAATAACAAGGAAAATACAAATAAACAAGGACAATTAGAACAAAGAAGGATAAACATGAAAATAATAATAATAATAATAATAATATTTATAATAATACTAATAATGATAATAATAAACCAGGCTTCTAATTTATCATTATCAACCGGAAACATAAACATTAAATGCAATAAATATAGTAAATATTACAGTTAAACATTAGCTGTGTGTGTGTGTGTGTGTGTGTGTGTGTGTGTGTGTGTGTGTGTGTGTGTGTGTGTGTGTGTGTGTGTGTGTGTGTCGGATTAAGCAAACTGAGTTAGCGGTAGCCCACAAAAATGTAAATGCATTTAGCTTCTGAAAGTCGTGCATTTAATCAGGTCAGGAGGGAATATGTGGTAATGCTAGTGGTTATTGTTGTTGGTGTTGTAGTGGTGGTAGCAGTGGTAGTAGTAATGGTGGTAGTGGTAGTAACTGCAGTAGTGGTAGCAGTGGTAATGGTAGCTATAGTAATTGTAGCGGTGGTAGCAGTGGCAGTGGTAATAGTAATAATGGTTGTGGTAGTAGTAGTTGTAGTAGTGGTAGCAGTGGTAATGGTAGCTATAGTAATTGTAGCGGTGGTAGCAGTGGCAGTGGTAATAGTAATAATGGTTGTGGTAGTAGTAGTTGTAGTAGTGGTAATGGTAGTGGCTGTAGTTGTAGTGGTAGTAATAAGAGTAATAATGGTTGTCATCAACCATTATTACTCTTATTACTCAACCAGAGAGAGAGAGAGAGAATGTGTTCCCTGGTAAGTATAACAATTATGGTAGTAAATGACTGAGTAGTGGTGATGGTGTGGTTGTCATGTGGGATATAATATAACAGACTCTCTCTCTCTCTCTCTCACTTATTAGGGGATATATATAACATAAGAGGAATAACGTTAACGTAAAGCATTTGGAACCTGTAGAGTTTAATAAAAATATATAAACCATATTTAAAATATAAAAATAGTTTATCTTCCACAAGTCAAAAGGAAAAACATAAATAAAATATTCAAAGAAATCTAAATACAAAATGTATTTATTTATAGATATTATATACTGTGCATGTAAGGTTACAAAACACACACACACACACACACACACACACACAGCCCGTAGCCTAGTAGGTAGAGCTCTCGTCTCACACACGAGGGGTCGGGGGTTCAATCCCCGGCCGAGCGGAGACAAATTGGGCTTGTCTCCTTTCATGTGTTAGCCTCAGTTCACCTAGCTGTAAATAGGTACCTGGAATAAGTGGACGACGTTGTGACGTCCCATCTGGGGTTGGCAAAAATGGTACAAGGCGAGATGGGTATCATATGGTTCACCTAAGCTGATGGCTACCTAAGCCTTCGGGCGAGACGGTACCGTCTATAGTGAGAATGGTACCATACAGATCCACCCTAAGCCTTCGTTTCCGATGTCGCCAATTGGCTAAATACAGACTACACACACATCCACAGCCATTCCAACAGTACATAAAACACTTAACATGCATTTCACGCAATACATTCCCAGTTAAGGAGGCGCGATAATAATGAGCTTAGCTCGCATTGCGTGGATTCCCCTTGACGAACAAGTAACTGAGTAACACACACACACACACACACACACACACACACACACACACACACACACACATCTCATAAAACAAAATTAGGTAGGCTATCGAAAATATTGTATGTTTTTTGTTTCTGGCTACCAAAAAACGATTCCATTCAGGTCTCAAGGATTCAAAGGAATAAAAACCTCAACCAATAAATATATTAATTAATGGGGATATATATAACATGAACACCCTTGATGACACTCACCCTCTGACTCCATCCCCAGGGGTATTCTCTTCGTACTATAATAATAAAGTACAGTCGAGGAAAATAAGTGTTGTCAGATATTTCATAAAGTTTCGGACACTCACTAATACTCTGAGGGATAAGCACTTTTCCCAGTAGGATAACTATAAAGATACCAATAACACTTTTTGAGCGAAAACTACTGGAATCTATGACAACACTTAATACCCCCGATTGTACAATAGGTACGTTATAATACGTTATAGACTGCATCACCGTTGATTCATTTAAACTCCGCCTAGACAAATATCTCGCATCAAACCCGCGACTGACTGCGTTTGTAAATGAATAACTTTATTTTATCCCCCCTCAGTTACTAACCCATCTGTCCTCTACTAACTTCTAAATCCTGCCACGGACATTAGTTCCAGGGCAGTAATTCCCTTACCCACTCTAAACCACTGTTTGGACACTTGATCCTCAGTGTTTTGGAGGACAAGCAACCTAGAAGGGTCACTAGAACTGTTGTTGCTTGATTTCCTTTGTACTCCTTTGTAGGTCAGCTAGGATTATTATTCCACCTGTGTTATCAAAGCCCATTATGGCACTCACCCTCCGACTCCATCCCCTGGGGTATCCTCTTCGTACCATAATAATAACGGACAATAGGTCAGCTAGGAGCACTACTTCACCTGTATAATCAAAGCCCATGATGGCACTCACCCTCCGACTCCATCCACCGGGGTACCTTAACTTACTCCAGCATTATAAAGGAAGAATAATGTTTGTCCTCTACACATGACGGGGCACTCTGTTAAGGGGGGTGACCTGTTTTTTGTTATTTCTGTCCTTTTCTCTCTTTCTCTAGCTTGTATCCATTTGGCCCCATTCAGCCTACTGTTTTAAGACGTTTATCCCCATCTAGGTGTCGATTTCTTCCTGGCGAGCGATAGCGAGCCAGCATTATATGAAGAAATCCGGCTTCGCCGGAGACATTTTTCTATCGAAAAATTTACAAATTTAGCCTGCTGTCAAACAAAAATAAAAAATATGCTGGCTCGCTACCGCTCACCAGTAAAAACATTACACCTGGATGGGGATAAACGTCTTAAAACAGTAGGCTGAATGGGGCCAAATGGATACAAGCCAGAGAAAGATAGAAAAGGACAGAACCAAAACAGGTCACCCCCCTTAACTCGATGCCACACAAACACTTAATCCGTCAATTTTCGATGAGCCAGTTTATTTACCTCACTATAGTCTGTACATTCTAGGTGGGCCAGATATCCTAACCTCTAACCTCTGTAACTCAAAAAGGGCTAGAGCAAATAAGCTGTCAATTTATACACATATATTATACCCTAGGCAAGTCTTCCTATTTGGTAGCCATATTATTCTAGCCCTTTTTGCGTTATGAGAGGTTAGGGGTTACGATTTCTGAATGAACGGACTATAGTTATTGGGTATTCTTACATTGGAATCGACAAGTAAACTGAATGTATATGATTTTACGAGACTATAATAGTATATAACTTTCCTCGAGAAGATGCCAGACCACAATTGCCGGAAAAAATGCCTGAAAAATCGCTCGTGTGACTCCAGAGCTTTACCCAGTAAGCACAGATACAGTAATGTTACAATACAAAAACACTATTATTATACTCACACACACACACACACATTGTTTCACTCTTTAATATAATGATACAGTCAAACTATTGTAATCAGATTAGCAAATACAGCTCATAGTTAAGGGGAGATCTCCACTTGAGGGATTTTTTTCTTGACCCCTTTTCCCTCATGTTTAGCCCCATTGCTTTTGATATTATAACACGTTCGCCCCATTAGTTTAGCGATTTTAAGAACTTTCACCCCATATTAAGACCTTTCGTGCCATTCAGGTGTCGATTTTATCCTGGCGAGCGATAGCGAGCCTGTAATTTAAGAGGAACCGGCCTTTGGCTGGGACATTTTTCTACCGAAAAATGTACAAATTTATCTTGAAAGGGGGTCAAGGGGGTGACATTTTTAGATTGCTGGAGGAGTAGGCAACAAACTAAAAACCTCCCCTTAAGGGAAGGTATTTAGTTTGGTCCCTAGATATCCTTCAAGCTTAAGATTACACCCCCTTGAGCCCCTTTCAAGATAAATTTGTACATTTTTCGGTAGAAAAATTTCCCGGCTGAAAGCCGGTTCCTCTTAAATTACAGACTCGCTATCGCTCGCCAGGATAACATCGACACCTAAATGGCACGAAAGGTCTTACAATTGACATAAATGGGTTGAAAGTTCTTAAAGTCGTCAAAATAATGGGGCAAACTTCTTAAAATTAGAAAAACAATGGGGCTAAACATGAGGGAGAAAGGAGTCAAGAAAAAAATCCCTCAAGTGGAAATCTCCCCTTAAAACAAACTGTTAGTTTTATTACAAGCAAATCCCCTCATCCGTAAGTCCCACCGGTATAATGGTAAATTAAAGTATTTTTTTTTTTCCCGGTTGTGAATTAATTCCAACATTATATTGCATTATATACTGTATATATGTGGGTGGGTGTGTGTGAGTGTGTGTGTGTGTATGTGTATGTGTGTGTGTGTGTGTGTGTGTGTGTGTGTGTGTGTGTGTGTGTGATTATTGATATGTACGTATGCCAGCCTATGATGTGTGTGGAACCGTGTGGTCATGCAACTGCAATATATAATTAATTAGTAAAAAGAAACGAGAGAGAGAGAGAGAGAGAGAGAGAGAGAGAGAGAGAGAGAGAGAGAGAGAGAGAGAGAGAGAGAGAGAGGAAAAGAGAGATAAAGAGTGAGGGATGGAGGGATGGAGAGAGAGGGAGGGAGGGAGGGACAGGTGAAGTGGCAGGTGAGGCAATGAGGAGGGAGGGAGGGAGGGAGGGAGTGGAAGAGGAGGGGGAGGGCGAGGCAGTAATCAATACATGGGTGGAGTCGGGTGGGAGGAGGTGGTGGAGGAGGAAGAGGAGGAGGAAAAGGTAGGTCAGAAGGAAGAGAAGAAAAGGCAAGCGAATGGGGAAGAAGAGGAGGAGGAGGAGGAGGTAAAGGATGGATAGGAGGAGGAGGAAGTGATGAAGGTAGAGGAGGTATAGGATGGGTAGGAATTGGTGAAGTATATAAGAAAATGAGGATGATGTAAAGTAAAGCAGGAAGATAAAAGGGGAAGAGGTAAAGCAGGAGTAGTAGGAAGCATAGTATGACCAGCAGTAGGGGCAGTAACAGGAGTAGCAGTAGGAGTAGCAGAAGCAGTAATAGGAGCAGCAACAGGAATGGAAGGAGGGAGGACAGTAACTAGAGAATAAATGAGAAGGTTAAGGAAAGGAGAAGATAATAAAATAATAAACAAATGTGTAAGAATGACAATGGTGGAGGGTAAGAGAAAAAAAATAGGTCAGAAAAGTTAGGCCGCAGGAGGTCCAGGCAGATTCTGAAAGGAGGAGGAGGAGGAGGTGGAAGAGGAGGAGGGTAATACAGGAGGAGGTTGCTGCATATTCTGACAGTAGGATGAGGAAGAGGTGGAAGAGGAGGAGGGTAATACAGGAGGAGGTTGCTGCATATTCTGACAGTAGGATGAGGAAGAGGTGGAAGAGGAGGGTAATACAGGAGGAGGTTGCTGCATATTCTGACAGTAGGATGAGGAAGAGGTGGAAGAGGAGGAGGGTAATACAGGAGGAGGGTGCTGCATATTCTGACAGTAGGATGAGGAAGAGGTGGAAGAGGAGGAGGGTAATACAGGAGGAGGTTGCTGCATATGCTGACAGGATGATGAGGAAGAAGTGGAAGAGGAGGAGGGTAATATAGGAGGAAGAAGAACAAGGGTAGAAGGAAGGGGACGATGAGGGGTAAGAGAAGAAAAAGGAAGAGGAGGAAGAGGAAGAATATGAAGAAGCGATGGAAGAAAAATGAGGTATGAGAGACGTGATTAACCCCTTGAGGATTACGACGCATTTTAACAGATTATCCTGGCTATCATTAGAAGATTTTATACAGCTTAGGAAGAATATGGGAGTTAATCGGGGTGAAGAATATGGGAGTTAATCGGGGTCAAGAATATGGGAGTTAATCGGGGTCAAGAATATGGGAGTTAATCGGGGTGAAGAATATGGGAGTTAATCGGGGTCAAGAATATGAGAGTTAATCGGGGTCAAGAATATGGGAGTTAATCGGGGTCAAGAATATGGGAGTTAATCGGGGTCAAGAATATGGGAGTTAATCGGGGTCAAGAATATGAGAGTTAATCGGGGTCAAGAATATGGGAGTTAATCGGGGTCAAGAATATGAGAGTTAATCGGGGTCAAGAATATGGGAGTTAATCGGGGTCAAGAATATGGGAGTTAATCGGGGTGAAGAATATGGGAGTTAATCGGGGTCAAGAATATGGGAGTTAATCGGGGTCAAGAATATGGGAGTTAATCGGGGTCAAGAATATGGCAGTTAATCGGGGTCAAGAATATGGGAGTTAATCGGGGTCAAGAATATGGGAGTTAATCGGGGTGAAGAGGGTCCCAATCAACCCTCTGAATGGCATAATTATACCCTTCTTAATCTGAATAAAATTGTCTAATAATAGCCAGAACAAACTGTCAGAATACGTCATGAACCTACAGTAAAGGGGTTAAGGGGAGTCACCGTTTTTTTTTTATCTTTCTCTCCTTTCCTCTCTTTCCCTGGCTTGTATCCATTCGGCCCCATTCAGCCAACTGTTTTAAGACGTTTATCCCCATCCTGGTGTCGATTTCTTCCTGGGAAGCGATAGCGAGCCTGGATTGTATGGAGAAATCCGGCTTCGCCGGAGACATTTTTAATCGAATAATGTACAAATTTAGCTTGCTGTCAAAACAAAAATATATATATGTTGGCTTGCTACCGCTCGCCAGGAAAATATTGACACCTGGATGGGGGTAAGCGTCTTTAAAAAGTAGGCTGAATGGGGCCGAATGGATGCAAGCCAAAGCGAGAGGGAGAGAAAGAGAGGAGACAAAAAAGCGAGGTGGGCTCCCTTAAGTACAGGAGAGTACAAAGGAAGACAAACATCCACTTATCTGTTGATCTTTACCAGGCTGCCTAGATTATGATGCCTAAGGTCAATATTAGGGGGCTACTGCTTGGTTTGGGAGGCTACTTTTTCATGTATTTACTTAATTTTGAGTTTCCTCGTTAGACTTCCATCAAGCTTAAAAAAACACTCCTTATACCCCCTTTCAAGATATATTTGTACATTTTTCGGTATCGGCCGGTTCCTTTAAAAAATAACTACTACTACTACTACTACTAATAATAATAACAACAGCAATTTGATTTAGCATTGATAAATAGTACAATCTTCACGTGTTCAGCAAAATCATAAATGTTCGACGTCCTTAACAAATATACTCGGCAAAATAAAGGGTAGGCTATCTATGTGGATCACAAAAATAGAATAACTGAAACAATCCGTGTTTTTTTTTTTTTTACACCAATTGACTAACCTGCCGATATCCATGTTAGTTTTCATTGAGTACTATCCAGAATGTTGGTTCATTCATAGATGTCGAGGAATGTGACGGGTTGTTCATTATTCACCATCCCTATCGTATATGGGAGTTTATATACAATTATACAGTATATATAATAATAATAATAATTATTATTATTATTATTATTATTATTATTATTATCATCATATTTGTTATCCTTAATATCAAGTGACAGCCTTCCTACGCTTTCAGTAGGCTATTGATATAAATTATAAGCTTCATTCAATCCATATCCATATTTTACCGTAACTTACTTGCAATGATAATAAATGCCTTTCAAAATATAACCGGATTCGAATTAGGCCTATATTGGATATTACACTCACTCACTCAATCTCACTCTCTCACACTCACTCTCACACTCTCTCTCTCTCTCTGGGGAGAGAGAGCCGTCTATTTTGCTATTCTTGCCTTCCACTTTGTAGCAACTTATATTTTAGCATTAAGTCCGGACTGCCTAGTAGGGACCGCAAGGTGTGTGCAGTCTGTGTATCTATGTAACTCTATGTAACTCAATTCCCATTCCCAGTCTATTAAATCCAAACTCCGTATAGCGTGTACATCCCCCCCCCCCCTTCCCTCCTTCTCTTCCCTCTACTCCCTATCTCTCCCACCTTCCCCCTTCCCTCTATTCACTACCCCTACTTTCCTCCTTCCCCTTCCCTCCACTTCATACCCCCCCACCCCTCCCTTTCATCCCCCCCTCCTTCCCTCCCTTTCTCCCCCCCCCCCAGACAGAGACAGAGAGACAGAGACAGAGACAGAGACAGAGACAGAGACAGAGAGAGAGAGAGAGAGAGAGAGAGAGACTATAACCTAAATCCCCACCAGCACAGATCAGATGCTATGAATGTCCGGGATCAGCCTTTTACACCCGACCCCTCTGTTGTGTGTGTATATACCGTGTATATATATATATATATATATATATATATATATATATATATATACAGTGCATGTCGAAGCTTTTGCACGTCATTATAACTGAAAAATAGTACACACAAAGCTAACAAACTCAAGAGATAAAATTGTTTAATCTACGTAATACCCTGGATTTTCAGGAAACAATGTGGATCATATTATATTCTGTTTATATATAACGAAAAATATGAGCCTTGACACAATAATAATATAATATAAACTAATGATAATTAATAAGTAAATGAAGCGTAGGTTCTGCATTTTAACGTTGATGAAATAATAATAAATAATATTGATAATAATAATTATTATTATAATCATAATAATACAAATGATAATAATAATATAATTATTATTATCATTTGTACTGAAGAACCGTTTACAAATTCTGAGGCCAGTTTGTTCCAGGTAGAACAGATCTTTTATGTGAAAATGTTTCCACAAGTACTAGTGCTGAACCTTTTCAATTTTAATTTCCAGCCATGGTTACGTATTGTATTCATATTGAGGTTAAACATTGTGCTATAGCCTAATCCACATTGTCAAACCAATTGAGTATTTTTAAAAACTTCAATGAGCTGACTCTGCATGTCTCCAACGGAAAGAGATCAAGAGCTCTCGACCGTTCCTCCTAGAATAACATACCGGTACCAATATAGGCTATACAGTAGGTGGTGTCACATTGCCGATTTTTCAGTCATTTTTTACGGGCAATTGTAGTCTGAGAGCTTCAATATGTAAGTGTTATAAGAATTAAGCTACCAAACAATCAATCTTCGATCTAGTTTCTGATTCCAAAATAGCCTCAATATAGAAGAAAAAAAACTCACTCGTCGAAAATTGTCTGAAAATACGCTCATGTGACAATGGCTTGAAATATCTCCCAGTGTGTCTATTTAGTTATCAGTGCTCATGTTATTATACAAGGCAACACACGTCAATGTAAACAACTGAAACTAGTACTGAATTATGAGAGTTTTCGGAAGAGGTTTGAAGTACCTTATGATCCACACTGAAGGTTGGCAGAGACGTCTTATTGATAGGTTTTGTTTTGTAAATTTACACTCCACCACACACACGTATTATATATATATATATATATATATATATATATATATATATATATATATATATATATATATATATATATATATATATATATATATATATATATATATATATATATATATATATATATAGAGAGAGAGAGAGAGAGAGAGAGAGAGAGAGAGAAAAAAAGAGGGGGGTAGGAAGAAGGCTACTGGGGGGGTATGAAGAACACACACTTGTTTTAATTACCTTGGCAAGTCAATTGTTTGCTCTCTCGCTCTCTCTCTCTCTCTCTCTCTCTCTCAGACTTACCGAGTCAACTTTACTGTGAAATCCCTGCTCGGAGGCCTCTACCGACCCCTACCACCACAACAACCATCATTACCGGTACCACAACAACAAACACTACCATAACAACCATAACAGTCTTGGTGGTGTAATGGTTAAGGTGTCTAAAAATATGTGGTTGATAACCCAGGTTCGAATCCCGGTGGATCACATATATGCTTTCATTAATTTCATTGGAGGTGTTTGGTGGTGTGGTGAAATTAATACAAAATAGATAATAACCCACCAGCACCACAACAACCAGTAGTACTGTATATAACCCACTACCACCACAACAACCAGTAGTACTGTATATAACCCACCACCACCACAACAACCAGTAGTACTGTATATAACCCACCAGCACCACAACAACCAGTAGTACTGTATATAACCCACCACCACCACAACAACCAGTAGTACTGTATATAACCACCACAACAACCAGTAGTACTGTATATAACCCACCACCACCACAACAACCAGTAGTACTGTATATAACCCACCAGCACCACCACAACAACCAGTAGTACTGTATATAACCCACCACCACCACCACAACAACCAGTAGTGCTGTATATAACCCACCACCACCACAACAACCAGTAGTACTGTATATAACCCACCAGCACCACCACAACAACCAGTAGTACTGTATATAACCCACCACCACCACAACAACCAGTAGTACTGTATATAACCCACCACCACCACCACAACAACCAGTAGTGCTGTATATAACCCACCACCACCACAACAACCAGTAGTGCTGTATATAACCCACCACCACCACAACAACCAGTAGTGCTGTATATACAAACAACCATCACTACCACAATTATACCAACTAATCCATTGCACTTATCACAATTACCAAACCCTCTGTAACCCTTTCAATCACTTGAGTTTGTTTATTTTATTCAACCAACCCTCAGACCACTCAATTTTACAGACACTCAATGAGAAATTACACACACAGCCAAGAGGAACACCATGACATTTCTTTATCCAATGCCCTAATCATCCAACCTGTAGACTCATCCATCAACCCAATAATATCACCTAATACCACACCCAGAACCATTAACACCAGTAAGTTAATTAACATCTATCACCAATACCTCGACTCGTGCATATTAGGACAGGAATTACTTTAATTTTCTCCTCCAATTAAAGCAATTAGTCGAGATGTATATTAATTATTCCTGATTATATTGTGTGATGGCTCTCTGGAGGATGCAGGGAAGGAAGGAAGGAAGGAAGGAAGGAAGGAAGGAAGGAAGGAAGGAAGGAAGGAAGGAAGGAAGGAAGGAAGGAAGGAAGGGAGGAAGGAAGGGAGGGAGGGAGGGAGGCAGGGAGGGAGGGAGGCAGGGAGGGAGGGAGGAAGGGAGGAAGGGATGGAAGGAAGGAAGGAAGGAAGGAAGGAAGGAAGGAAGGAAGGAAGGGAGGGAGGGAGGAAGGAAGGAAGGAAGGAAGGAAGGGAGGGAGGGAGGGAGGGAGGGAGGGAGGGAGGGATGGAAGGGAAGAAAGAAGGGAGGGAAGAACAAAGGGATAAGGAAGGAAGGAAAGGAGGGAAGGAGGGACGAATTAAGGAAGAAAAAGTGTGGGTGTTCTTGTATGTGTGTGTGTGTGTAAAGGGGGGGGGGGGGATATTGTTACCTCCTAATAACAATGCCACCATCCGTCACCACCAAGTCTCACCATCATCACTATCATCACTGCCACCATCACCACATCCATTCAACAGTTACAATTTACAATCAGAACCACCATTCGTAACTATGACAATCACCACCATCAACTACCAACACATAACCACAACTCCTACCACACAATCATGACCAACATCAAAACCACTACAATCACAACCATCACTAACACTACCACAATTACAACCATCATCACAACAATCACAATCACTAATAACATCTCTAATATGTCTATAACATTACCAAAACTATCACGACTACTAGCCTACAATCACAACCACAATTACAACCATCATCACAATCCCCATCACAACTAACACCTCCCAAACTCCCCATAAACACTCTCCATTATATTGCAGGAAAACTATGCATAAACTATTATATTATTTGCATACCAAATATGGAAACCAAATATGTAAATCCTGGAACTTTCCATTAACAGCTCTCTCTCTCTCTCTCTCTCTCTCTCTCTCTCTCTCTCTCTCTCTCTCTCTCTCTCTCTCTCTCTCTCTCTCTCTCTCAAACAGTAAAGAGGAATATCATAATATTTAACAGACTGGACAACTTATAAGGCTATATGGTACACACTGCACACACAACACGAACAACACACAATATAAGACTGAACAGTTTTTAAGACTTACACACACAAGAGAGATGTGGTGGAGTGGTCATGCCACTGAACTGGTAATCCATGGTCCCGGGTTCGAATCCCGATGTATGAATAGGAAGATATTATTGGGATGCAATTTGTGCTGTATCTATTGTCAGTGTATTACCACAAAGCCCACCAAAACGCCAAAAAAATACCCTCATTGTTCCTCGATTAAATAGTACTGTATGAATATTCCCATATTCAAAATTTGTTACAGGGGAGGGCAATGCCTAGTGAGCCAATTGCTCAATAGGTGACGTTCTGAGAATGAGGGTCCGAGTCTAGGGGATGAGACAGTGAAGCACTGGGGCGAGGCAGCTCCAGAGATGGTGCTGATTCGAGCCGTGGATGGGCAACCGGGCCCCGTGCATCTTGCGAAGGCAAGATAGCGGGGGCTGGTTGCATCTCAAATTGCTTCACATGTCTCACTCCCTAGACTGGAACGAAACCTCACGGGTTTCACCGTTGAATGTACGGTTGAATGTACAGGCTCTCAGCCTATGCCCGAAAGGGAGTAGTTGGAATATAGAAAAAACAAAAACAAAAACACACATCCACACAGTAAAGAGGAACAACTAACAGACAGAACAAGTACAAGACTATACCCTTTAATGTAGTTCCATATTCTGACTCACAGCCACCCACACATATCACACCCACGTTTTTTTTTTTTTTTTTTTTACATTACATTACGTATATTACATTACATTACACACACGGACGCACACCATGTCAACACACTGAAAATAACACACACACACACGAATATCAATACACTTAAAATAACACACACACACACACACACATTTACCCCATCCTGTACAATGTATTCCTATCCCTCCCTACGCCAGTCTATTTCGTTCTTCTTCCTCTTCCTATTGCCCTTACTCTTTGTTTTACTTTTCCTACCTCCTGGTGGGTGGGGAGAGAGCCTTCAGCTTTGTTGTTTGTACCTTCCACTAAGTAGCAAATTTTGTTAGAATTTAGTACGGACTGCCTAGTAGGGGCCGCAAGGTCTGTGAATTATCTGTATATATGTAACTTTATGTAACACTCCTTTACCTCCATCCCCTCCCCTCCCCCTCCAGCTCCACTTCCACCAGTTCTTCCTCCTCCTATACCTGCCCCCCCCCCCCCCCCCCCTCCTCCCACCTGCCCCCCCCCCCCCCCCTCCTCCTCCTCCTCCTCCCTTCTCCTCCTCCCCACCACCAGACAGCCATCACCTAATAACAATCAAGAAACATTAATATGCATCTAAACTAATTGGAGGAGAAAATTAAGTTTAATAAACGGGAGGCGAGGTATTGGCGATCGTTATTAATTTATTGTGCATGATACTTTCGATTAAATGATGATTTCTTTACTCTATTCGGCTACTGCTAAATGATTTTATTCAGCTTAGGAAGGGCCACAACCCTCTAGCCTAACTCTGATAGGTCCTTCCTAAGCTGAATCCAATCATTTGGAAGAACCGTAACTACAGTAAAACCCAAACTAACCATCATCAACATAAAAGGGTTAATGATTGTCGATATATTCAGTAATATTATTGGGTTTACTGAGGAGCTGGTGTGTTAGTATTGGCTAATTGGTGTATTGATTTGATGTCACTCACTTTAATCAATCTCTCTCTCTCTCTCTCTCTCTCTCTCTCTCTCTCTCTCTCTCTGCTATATATATTAAGGATGTGTGTATGTACAAATATGGAAATGTATATATTTTGTATATATATAATAGTGTATGCATGTCTTTAAGTTTGTGTGTATTAGGTCTATTTCGTATGTCTGTATCCCTTTACCCAAACTATCAATGACAAACGTCTATCTAAATCTATCTACCGAGCTATCACCCTCTAAATGCCACCACACAATGCCCATCTTACTTAACTATTACAATGTTCGTATTTCGTGGGGGTAATTATTTGGCAACGGAACACATGATAATCAATAACACGGCATCAATGAACAGATCCTCGCGGTATCCCCTCCCACTCCTCTCACACTCACACACTCTCACTCTTTCTCTCTCACAAAGACACACACACATTCTCTCTCTCTCTGTCAAAGTTAACCCATAACCCTGACAACTTGTGAAGGACATGTGTACACCAAGTTGGTTCCGGGGGTCGTGTTCCAACCCCCACGAGGTTCAGGATGTGATGTGGCACTTTATTCTGGCTATTATTACAAGATTTTATGTAGATTAAGAAGGGTATATGGAAGTCAGAGGGTTAATTGAGCATTCTTTTAAATTCCCTTTAATTCCAACAGCCCCTTCCTAAGCTGTATACAATAGTCTAATGATCGCCATAATAAACTGTCAAAACACGTCATAATCCTCAAAGGGTTAATTAAGGGGATGCACTATTAATCAAACCAAATAATTGAATTCCGATGAAACCTCCGATAAACAAAATAGTGTAACCACTCTCAATTTACAAACTAAATTAACTATTATATAAAACTTGTAATTGGCCGAGGCTTTAACCAAACCATCTCCAGCAATATATCTGCAAAACTTACGAGGAAGCAATTCTAACTTTCCAGAGCTGGTCTGTAAATTTGCTAACCAACTATACCATGTTCCAAATAAGCAGGCCAAAACTCTTGAACCTTAACCTCTATAACGAGTAATCGAGCTACTATTTCTACCATTTGGGAAGGGTCAGCCAGGGAATAGGGTGTGGAAATTTAGTTCCTTTACTCTGGCCCTTTTCGAGTTTAGAGCTATAGATCCTCAGAGAAAAAAATACACTTAAATCGCACGCAAGGTTTTGATATTGACAAAGAAATGGAATGAAAAGTCAGGAAATCGCCGAAATAATGGGGCGAACGTCTTAAAAGTAAAAACTAATGAAGCTAGGCTAAACA
This sequence comes from Paralithodes platypus, assembly GCA_032716605.1. NCBI lineage: Eukaryota > Metazoa > Arthropoda > Malacostraca > Decapoda > Lithodidae > Paralithodes > Paralithodes platypus. Next base: position 20,948,505 of record CM064555.1, on the reverse strand, counting down.
TGAAGGAGAAAGGGGTCCAGAAAAGAAGAAAAAAACTCCACACAGCCATCTATCACACGCTTTAGACAAACTATCCGAAGGCGCCTATTGATTTATATAATGTATGTAGTAACGGGTGTAGGCTATTATGTCCTCTAAAGGGGGGATGGTTGGTTTTTCTGGCACCTTTTCCCTCATGTTTAGCCCCATTAGTTTTCAGATCTTAAAACGTTCAGCCTATTAGATTGGCAATGTTAAGACCTTTCGCCCCAATAAGAAGACTTTTCGTGTCATTTAGGTGTCGAGTTTTCCTGGTGAGTGATCGTGAACCTGTAATTAAGGATGAATCGGCCGTCGGTCGGGACATTTATGCAATATTTTCCATGTACGCCTAATTTATGTATATATATATATATATATTATATATATATATATATATATATATATATATTATATATATATATATATATATATATATATACATATATATATATATATATATACTGTATATACAGTATATATATATATATATATATATATATATATATATACTGTATATATATATATATATATATATATATATATATATATACTGTATATATATATACTGTATATATATATATATATATATATACTGTATATATATATATATATATATATATATATATATATATATATATATATATATATATATATACTGTATATATATATATAGGCCTATATATTACTTGTATTCTTAGTATTGTTGTTGTTGTTGTTGTCTTCTTTCTACTACTGTTTCATCATCTGTCCACCTCATTATTCCTTGTTCCTTCATCCTTCTCTTCTACTGTCTTCGACATTTACCACAGTAGTCTTCCCTATTTCTTATCCTATATTTCGTTCTTATCTCCCTATTCTATCTATCTATCTATATGCTCAGGCCCAATCCCCATTTTGGGGGTAGGCGACTCAAGACAGAGCAAGAACAGGGAAAACACAAAAACAACATAAAACAAAAAATAAACACAGATAAAAAACACAAACTCACACACATCCAGGTCACCCAGGAGAAGACCCAGAGACCAGGGTTACCAAGGTCGCTCCAGCACTCCCCCGGCCCCTGACCACCCGGAGAGATATCTCCCTAACTTTCATTTTCATTGTCACTATTATATTCCTATAGCTTTCCTATTTTCCCTTATCTAATCCGTCTATGGTAGTTTCTTCTTATTTATTTTACAATATTACTCCTACTTTTCTCTCATTAGTCATTATCATCATTCATCAGTTATCATAGTTTGGGCTCCTTCTTCCAGTTTTCTTCATATCATTCGCTCTCCCCGGCCGTTTTCTATACCTTCCTCTCGTCCATACCGTTTTGTTTTGTTTATCTCTTCGTATCTTCCCTCTCCTGTCTCCCGTTTTCTTGTAATATTTGCTCTCTCCCTTCACGTTATTTCTCTCAGCCTTCTACTTTTCTTTTAGTTGCTCGGCATTCTCTCTCTAATTAACCTCTCTCTCTCTCTCTCTCTGTTCTTCCTTTTTCTTTACTTCTCTCATCCTTTCGTAATTCATGCATTCTCCCTCAATTCCTTCTCTCTCTCCCCTTCCCTTTCCCCTTTCTTTAACCACCCATTCCGCTCTTCCTCCCTTTATCCTTTCTTCTTCGCGTACTCATCCTCTTCCTTCCTACTCCTTTTCTCTCCCATTCTACTCTTTCTCCCTTTATCCTTTCTTCTTCTCTCCCTCCTCCTCTTCTTCTTCCTTCCCTCCTATTCTACTCTTCCTCCCTTTATCCTTTATTTTCCTCTTACACCTCCTCATTCTCTACATAATGTGCCTTTCTATAATCTTCCTCTCTCTCCTCTCCATTTCTTCCTCCTTTCCTTCCTTCTACTTCCTCCTTCTCATCTTCTTCCCTGCAGCCATCTCCCTGCCTCTTCTCCTTAACACACACACAAACACACACACACACACACACTACACATTCAGGAATTACCATACGTCAATGTGTCGCCCTCTCCGTCTACGAGTTTCTCTACAGACATTTGTAGATTAGATTTCTAGTCGATGGAATAAGTTTGGTAGCCTTAACTTGGACTTTTTATCAGCAGTTCAGCACTATGTTTCTTTGAGAGCTGGAGACCATATTCATACAGCAGATTCAGAAGTGGTCGAATTGGAGAATAATGTTTATCATAAGATCACTTTCATCCCCTCTTCTTTTTCATGTCATTTAAATTCCTCCTTTCACTTCTTTGTATTACTTAATATATTTCCTTTAATCTAATGTAATAACAATAACAATTTTCGTAAATAAACAAATATAGAAACGTACTGTATACCCTCCAAGAAATAATGTAATAACACAAAAGATCCGAATCTTCCCAAGTCGTCTTCAAAGGACTCGTGTCTTTGCCTAACTGTTTAGTCTTTACAATAAACATAAATTTAGTCAAGTGAACATAATCTTGTGATATATCCTTAAACCGTCCTAACCTTGCATAATCTAACTTAACCCATACTGTACCAGAGGATATTACCATAAATTTACCCTCCAGTACCAAGCAGTGTGTGGCCAAAATGGCTTCAGAGGCGGGACCACACCCTCTTACCTCAGAAGTTGGTGAAGCACTAACTCAGCCAGCCTGTGGAAGCATGCAGCCAAGCTGAGAAGTGTTGCCAACTCCTCAGAGCAGTGCCTACAAGTCATGTTAGCAGCTACCACTCGATGCTAACAGTTACAAGGACCGCATATTATCAACGGCCGCAGGTAGTTCTGGCGAGTGACTTTTTTACTGGCGGCCGTCGCTGGGATGGTACGGGTTAACCTAACCTTATCAATTTCAAACTGATGACAAAACTACTTGAGTGTGGGTGAACAGACCCTCTTTTATCCAAGTCTGAGTTAATATAGTTATAATTAGTTAAACTTTGTACTTCCCACACATGTACACATTATATTATCTCTCTCTCTCTCTCTCTCATCTAGTATATAGTTAGTTCATTTCACCTTCATAATATGTCTTCATCATACTTATGCACTCTGACGCTTCTCATTCCCCCTGTCTCCATCCAGTTCGTCCTCCTAGACAGTCAAATGTTGGCAAGATGTGTCCTAAGTGGCAATTTAATTAGTCAAATGCAAAACTTCAATCCAACATACAGTACAATTATATGCAACTCCTTCAGAACGGTGAGTCGGTGACATCAATTGTATATGTTATCCTATAGTCCGCTTGTTTCTCTTTATATATTTATATATTTTTTACTTTCCTTTCTAGACCTCCAACAAACTTGAACAACTACCGTACCCCCAAGACTCCCCTTCGAGATAAAAGTGTGCATTTTTTGTTTTCGGTAAAAAAAAAACACAGTTAGGCCTACATAGGTTGGGGGTCTCAATTTCTGGCCTGCCTATAATGAATAGACTATACTACTGAACTACTACTACTACTACTACTACTACTACTACTACTATTACTACTGAACTACTACTACTACTACTATATCTGTTTTTGTTATTTTTCTTCTAATTTTATCAATTCTCTCTATTACTACCAATAATATACTCTTCTACCATGTGCTCTAGACTTTTCTTCTCTATTATTGTTTCTATCTTCCAACTTCTCAATCTTCAATCTTCTCCTCTTCCATTCTGTCCCACTGTCTCTTCCACTTTCCCACTCTCTCTTGCTACAAATTATTCACCACCACTTTCTCCACTTTACCCTTCTTCTATTATACAAGAGGTGGAAAAGTTTATGAAGAGAAAAATGGTTTGAGAGGATAACTATCTCTCCTTCATCTCTCCTCCCCTACACTCCCCTCTCCAAATCTCCCTTCCTCTCTCCTACCCCCTTCAACCCTCATTTCTCTCCTCTATTCTTATCTCTAATCATTCTTCTCTCCTTCTCTTCTTTGCCCTGAACATCCTTCCTCTCCTCTCGTTCTCTCCCAGCTGTCTACTTTAGCCACTCTGGAGTCTCAGGTTTATCATACCTCAGAAACCACTACCCTATAACTCACTCGCTCTCACTCTCTCTCTCTCTATATATATATATATATATATATATATATATATATATATATATATATATATATATATATATATATATATATATAGTAAAACTCGCTAGGAAAATTGAAACAATGGAACACCAAGCTTTCGTCTATTCTCTCAAGACATCTTCAGGGTAATACAAGAAAACAGGGGGAGAGTGAGGCTTAAATACACGTCCTAAATCATCTGTGAGTTGCTGACTAGCATATAAATACAAAAAGTGTTGCCAGCCTACTGCCTGTTGCCATATTTTAAGGAACATACTTATTTTATATACAAAATAAATGTCTTACAAATTATATATAGTTAGCAACTCACAGATGATTTAGGACGTGTATTTAAGCTTCACTCTCCCCCTGTTTTCTTGTATTACCCTGAAGATGTCTTGAGAGAATAGACGAAAGCTTGGTGTTCCATTGTTTCAATTTTCCTAGCGAGTTTTACTACATAATTTGATCACACGTATTTGTGATTTTACCTCCATATATATATATATATATATATATATATATATATATATATATATATACACACTATACATATATATATACTATACTATACGCTACATTTGATTTTATATTTAGTGATAACACTTCAGGATGTATCGTATTATTCACACTTTATTTTCTGAAAGCTTGCATCTAACAATATGGCAGACAATTACTTATAAAGGGGTTTACCTCCAGGATATTAAGAGCAGAGTCTCTCTCTCTCTCTCTCTCTCCTTCAGCTATTCAGAGCCTCAGATTTCACCATAGCCGCCAGACAATCTTCATCCCGGATCCTTGTCTTAGCTATTTTCTTAACCTTTCTATTTTTGTTGGTGTTTCTTTTCTTCTCCTTGTTTCGTTTTTTTGTGTTTAGTTTCCTGGTCATTATTGCTTAAGGTTGTCTTGTTTCTTTCTTCTTCTTGCTTTGTTTTTGTTTAGTTCTTGCTTCTTCTTGCTTTGTTTTCTGTTTAGTTAGGCCTACGATTTTAATGGTAAAGAACCAGTTAGCGTAGTCGGAGGTATACGCTCTACCGAGTGCCATCGCTAGTTATTATTTTAAATACCTCTTTTTCTCTTTCTTTTTTTCTTTTTTCATTTTGACAAACCGGTACCAATATATCTATATGTGTTTTATTTGTCCCACAGGAAAGTAAATATATATACAAAGATATTAAGGGTAAATATCCTCGCTAGAACGCCATTATTTACCTCTAGGGTGATATACAGTATATTTAAGATAGGGCAAGACA
>CM064555.1:20776575-20938141 GCA_032716605.1 Paralithodes platypus | reverse complement strand
AGTAAACAATATACAGTATATGACTATACATAATGTATAATAATAATAATAATACCCTTATCTGAAAGTAAAAGTATTGCCAAACAACTTTAACAAATATCAGGTATAACAAAAATAATAATAATAACAATTATCGTGGCTACATCCTGTCCCAAAATGTGTTTTGTATTTCCACGGATACCTTAACTTGGTTACTTAAAGTTAAAGGTAGGTGTGGGCTCACGAATAATATGACATAAACTTTTCTACAGGTTACTAATATTGTTACCTTACTTCTAAGAGTTTGTGTTTACTATCCCCTACATGTGGTCTACCTGATTAAATTACAAGGAACATATCTAATTGCTTGTAAATTGTGTAATAATTAAATTCAACTAGTCGTCTAATTACCGTAACCTAACAAATCAGTAGACTTACTTACATATACTTTACTTACAGCACCAAGGAACTGTTAGTAGGAACCCTGCAGATTCCAAGAAGCTGACCAAGCCAATGGGTGAACCACAGAGTTATAGACCAAGAGTGCACACCTCCTATAGCTTACCGAAGAGAGATGCCAGCGACCCTCATTTCCTGTCATTTTACTGTGATCATACAATACTTGGTTAAAAAAAAAAAAATATATATATATATATATATATATATATATATATATATATATATATATATAAAAATAAAAATGATTTGACAAGGAATTTGAATGTCAGCTTTGATACAATCCCAGTCATAAATGTAATCTTTGCATGGTCACTTTCCAAGGCAAAAATCTATCTCCAGGCATGGGAAACTTGTTAGCAAAGGATCTGTTCAAAATTCACAAGAAAAATCTATAGATTATTTCAAAAGGCTTAGATACTGTATATGCTTGCATGACAGACATGCATGCACGTGATCACCCAAAGGTGGTTGTGGAAACAGAGAGGATCATCCTTAATTACATCACAGCAGTTATGTGAGAACCCCCCCTGGCTCCAGCACCACATTACCACCTCCCGGGACCATATGAGAATGTTGGAAGCAGAGCATTGCTGCCAACTGCAGGACCGTATATCCTTATCGATGCCCTGAGCTATATTGTCAACCACCTTGACATGATGTTGGATATTGTAATTGGTCACTAACCTGATATACGGTACTTCCTAGCACAGAATGCATTCTCTGACCAACATGCTGGCCACAGAATGTGGATATTGGGCACCTCCACCTACATGTGGAGAGGATGGATGAACAAAGCTGTGTGAAAAGATGCAGTCCATGAATGTGGAGGGAGCTGCACCAAGGGGCGGACCAAGAAAGACGTAGGATCAGACTTTGCGGTCTGATCTTAATCAAAGAACCTGACAAGTGAGGCAGCTCTTAACAGGGTTGCCTGGAACGCCGCCATTAGGACGCGAGACCGGAACCGCGCTTCGTGTGGAGCACTCGGTCTTTAAATTTGTATACTGTATGTATGTCTGTATGTACAGTATTAACGAAAAATTTGTAAAAAGTTATGTAAACAGATGCAAAGAGGTGAATTAACCCTTAATTTTCGTTTTAGATGTGACGTTCGTTTCCATCAGTTGGGTCGGACACAGTATCATGGTGGCTGCTGGCATCACCAAATCAGTTTAGTTCTACTCTATAACTCTGTGTGCTGAACCTAGAGGTATACAGTATCAGGGCCAAGTTCATTGGAAGCAGAGTTGAAACAACATTAATAATTTTAAGGAACACAATGACTAGTTGTAAATTGACTAACCTAATGACATTTAATATGGCTAACCTAATGACATTTAATATGGCTAACCTAATGACATTTAATATGGCTAACCTAATGACATTTAATTTAAAATGTAAAACTTGCAAACTAAACAAACCAAAACTGGGACAAAGACAATATAAAGCTAATACAAAAATATCCATATGAATCTGAATTGCAAACAAAATATTCTTGAACAAATTGCTTAAAAGTAATGTCTTTTTATACTGTACTATGATGTATTTTACCAAGTTAATTTGAAAATAAGTAAGCCATTCTAGTACACTCGAGTCTAGATAACAAGTCTAGAAAATCACAACATACGGTAGGCTTATATGGGAGGGGATGATTCAAGTCTGTGTACCTTACCGTGATGGCTCAGTTCAGATTGACAAAGCTGTGTGAATAAGAATGAATGAATGGAAAATTATCCACATGACAGTGCAACAGCAAATTTAGCAAAAGTCATCTTTGTATCACGTCAAATATTAAAAGTGCAAGTGGAATGTTTTGTTGTGTTGATTGGCAGTATTTCTAACTGCAAGTATGACAATGGGGACATCTGGTAATCATGTTTGAATGTAAATAGTTAGAGCATTTGAGGTCATATTATATCATTTATGTCTTAAGTTGGTAATTCTTGTGCAGCAGAATGTGCGAGATTTGTATGGTGAATTAGGAACTGAGGAAAGGATTGAGAGATGGATTAGCCAAGAATAAACTTCACTGTCCATAACTACTCGGTGAATAAGCAGGAAGCTGACTGAATAACTGAAGCTTGTTCCACTTAAACTACTCACCTTAATCTTGTTTTTGACAAGTTTATTTCACTGCCATACATTTATGGTTGAAACCACAAAACAAAAATATGTATATACATTACAGTCACTCCAATTTGATACTCCTTGAAATAGATTATTACTTCTCTCCATATACAGGATGGCATTGAATATGGTCTCCATGGGTAGACGTCAGCCCTGGGCCATGGGTAACAAAATTCAGCACCACTCTGTACACTACTTGGACACCTCAAATTAACAATGGCATAGTTTCTACCTATTACTGTATACCAATTAGATTAAACCAGCTTTAATCTTCTGTAGCAGCAACTCGGCCAGATTACGCTCCACCTCCCTGTGCTTTCTGTCGTGAGTGAACCACATAGCGAGGGCACAGCGACTCCCCTCCAGCACCGGTAGTACACCATGGGGGTTCTCCGCACCTGACGAGAACCCCACCAGACGGCCACACCGAGGCTTTACCGCCGCCTGGAATGCCAATAATAGAGTTGAAGTGGAGTGTGTTGTATTGGACCACATATTTAAGTACAGGGACAAACCTTCTTACAGACTACTGAACTTTTAACACATATAGAACCAATATTTTGATAACAAATACTCAATCAGAAAATATACTCATCATGGTCAGAGTGAGAATTGAACTCAAAACCTCTGAGTCACAAAATGCAAACGTTACTCCCATGCCAGATGAAGCTAGCCCAGTCGACAGAGTGGAACGGAAGTATATACATATACAGTATAAGCAAGTTTGTAATCATTACAGTGTAAGCTCTACTGTTACTGTGAAAACTTACGACACAACTGAACTAATGCATTTCTCCTCGCCAGGACTTTTTGAAGCTTTGGCATTAACTTCCCACTCGCAAAGAGTTCATAAACTGTGCATGAATCATTATTGTACAATGATTCACAACATACCTCGTACGACTGGCCAGATTTGTCGTGAGTAAAGATGAATTCCCCGCCTTCAAACTCATCATTCAAGTACAGTACGGCACTGAAAAGATAAAGTACAAAAGTTAAGAAAATATACAGTAATGGTTAATACTGTACATGTACTGTACGTAGCTTCTTGAAGACTTTCTATTTGCCTACTGAGAATATAGGACTCTCTAAGCAGCAAATCCTAGAGAAGATAAATAAATGAATGTCTCACTCCCTCAATTACCGCATAGCAAAGGTAAACTTTGTAGATCCAGACAGAGTACTGTACATTATATATAAGGACCTTCTGGTGCTATATTGGCCAAATAAGTTCTGTCACAATTTCCTACTTTGGGGGCGGGAGACTAGGAATCCTCCTCTTGTAAAATTCACCTACTAGACGAGACAGAGAAAGGGGTGAGGGAACGCAAAAGTGGTTCCGGACCTTAAGAATTGGACCTTTAAATGTTGTTCTCGAGTCGGCCACCCTTAGCTATGGGTTATGTGTCTGAGTATACACCTACACATACATACAATTTCCATTATGTTAATGGCAGCACTCAAGCCTCCGACATCCTCCTTTATCATTAGCATTAGCGTAGGTGTGAAACCAGTTTGCAAGACCTAATCCCGGGGGACCAGGAGTGGCGGCATCTACGCCGTGGGTCCACCTCCCAGGGCTGCCGACCCTCCCAGCCGGGGACAAAATCGCCGACCAATGAAGGAAAGCCAGCTGCCAACTATGGAGAGCAGTTCCTGGGAGCCAAATCGCTCCCTCCTTGGGGGCACGAGAACCTGGGAGTGGCTTCGGTCGCCCGGGCAATTACCACATTACATTACACTGTTTTTTTTTACACCGAGAAATTACTCTCCGGCTGTCATTTCTAGAAGACGTTTACTAGCCGGAGACATCGAGAGCAACCCAGGACCCACCCACAAATGCATATGTCCAACGTGCTCAAAACCTATCACTTCAAGTCGCCACACAAAGGGTTCAATTCTCTGCAATTCATGCGAGAACTGGACCCATTTCACCTGCACAGCACTTGCTTCAACGGAACACTACACGAACACCTGGACCTGTTCCCTCCCAGTCAAACCCTCTCCCAGTCAAACCCTTCTCCTACAACCCCCACACCTCTCCTTTCCAACCCACCAATCCTTTCCATGCCATCCACATTCTCAATCCCTCACATCCCACCCGAACCTAATCCATCCATACCCTCATCTCCTGCACCCAAATCCCCATCCCCATCACCACCTCACCCATCTCCTTCCTCCTTTTACCCCCACCCTCGCCCCCACCCTCACCTCCACCCTCATCCCCACCTCATCCCCGTGCAGCAGCACCCAACATACACCGCACACACATCAACATTCTTCAATTAAACATAGATGGCATTAACACAAAGAAATACGAACTCTCACACTTCATCAAACAACACAACATACACATTGCCATCTTGCAAGAAACAAAACTCCACACAACACAAAAAACACCTACATTTCATTATTTCACCACCATCAGACAGGACCGGGCTGACGGGGGCGGCGGTGGACTCATCACCTTGGTTCACACAGCAATAAACTTCACAGACACCAGTGGGGGCACTCGGTTATGGCCTTGGAATTGCTCGGGGCCTTGGGGCTGTTCGGCCAGGCAGCTTGGGGAACAACAACAACAACAACAACAACAGACACCAGTGTGCATTCCAAATCCCTCCTCCACCCACAAGATAACACAACAGGAATACAATCCATCAAAATAAACACTGGCAATAACACCAACATTACCATCATATATACATACTGTACATCACCCCCAAACATCGCCAGCCCTATGAGAGTTTTGTTCTGAAACTCAGTGGTCTGGTTAAACTACTGTATTAAAAAAATATATATATACAGGTACAGTATATATATATATATATATATATATATATATATATATATATATATATATATATATATATATATATATATATATATACATACCGTATATACTGTATATATAATTATATATACAGTATATATATATATATATATATATATACGGTATATATATATATACCGGTATTATATATATACAGTATACATTATACAGTATATATACATATATATATATATATATTTAACATCTTTAAGTTACAAAAGCAAACACAAGAAATATATTATAGAATACCATCACCCAATCAACTCGAAATAGAGTTCTGTAGCCCAAAGTGAGCAACCAATAAGCTTGAGTTCTCAAGGTCAAAACGACCAAGTGGAAAATAGCCAGGTTAAAATAATATAATAAAATACAGGTATAACTTATGTTCAGGAATGCCCAGTAAGTGCCTAATGAAGACTGTTGCCTGGCTTCACCTGTAGTCCCTGAAGGTGTATGCTGGGGGCTGCCTGAGACATTCCCCGGAGTCCTGCAGGATACAGTTATCCACGTGAACGTGGTGGCTCAGGTCACTTTGCGACCGGTTATATGACATCTCTGGGGAAGTATGTTGAAATATTATCATCTTTTGCAATAAAACATAATTTAATTAAAACAAATTAAGATTAAGGTATTTAATGAGTCAATTTAAATTAAGTGTTTAAATCTGAATATACTGTAGCATAGTTCATTGTTTCGAAAGTTATTTATCAAAGCGGATGATATCAAGAGAGTGGAACACAATGAGATGAAAATGGTGAGATGGATGTGTGGTGCCAAACTGCAAGATAGGATATCTAGTGAAGAGCTGAGGAGAAGGTTAGGTATCAAGAGTACTGTATCAGTGATGAGATGCGCACTAGCAGGCTTGGATGGTTTGGACATGTGGAGAGGATGGCTGAGCTAAGTTGGGTGAAAAGATGCAAGTCCATGAACGTGGTTGGAGCTGCACCAAGGGGCAGACCAAGAAAGACGTGGGATCAGACCTTGCGGTCTAATATTTAATCGACGATCCAGACAAGTGAGGCAGCTCTGAACAGGGCTGCCTGGACATTAGGACACGAGACCGGAACCGCACTTTATGTGGAGCACTTGGTCTATAAATGTATGTATGTATGGGGTGGTTCCATGCCTGCATGCAACTGGTGACTTATAAATAAATAACTTAACCCCCTATCTATAATGGCATGTCATGTCATGAAATACAGTACATTCTGACATAGGCGAGCGATGTGACAAAAGAGAAAAAGAAAGAGAGAAAAAAAAAAAAAAAGAGACAAACAAATGACCTGGGCGGGCAGTGCGACAGACGAGGTGGGTGAAGGTGAAGTAGAGTGGTGCCTGGAGGTTAAAGTGTCGCTCCAGGAAGTCTAGGCAGGTGTCCGTTACATCCAGGATCAACTCCAAAGCCTCATCGTCAATTAGTGAGGCATGAACCATCTGTTTAGGAAGTTAGAGTACAATATACTGTATCAGCTTAATAGTAATACTTTTCAAAAGTATAAATAGATAAATTAATCTTGCAGATGAAACATCTGTTTACAGTAGGAGGTGGAATGTAAAATTTACCAGTAAGTACTGTATTTTACTTCGGTATACAGTATACTGTACAGTACTTCAATTGATAACCAGATGAAGGATATGCGTGGATATACATTACTATTTCAATACTTGGTGAACAGATAGAAAAGCATGTACTGTATGTACTGTACTACTGAATTTTACAAAGAAACAGTTAAGGAAAAAACAAAACATACATTGAGACGAGGCAATGTGGAAAAGAGCGGTGCATACCCATGTGCAGTGTGTGGAAAGGGAATGGGCGTTAACTCAATTCAATGTAGCATCTGTCGATGTTGGGTACACCATGGGAGTAAGCGCTGTAGTAGAATAAAGGGGCCCCTGCCGAAGGATAAGTCAGAAATAGAGAAATTTGAATGCGTAGTGTGCAAAGGCGAGCTTGTGTTAAGTGATGATCCTGTGGCTGTGAATTTTGGAAATGAGTCTTTGGAGCTGGTGAACAAGTTTTGTTACCTAGGAGATACCATCTCTGCCGGTGGTGGGGCCGAGGCTGCCACTGTTGCTAGAATTAGGTGTGGCTGGGGGAAGTTCAGAGAATTGATGGCAATCCTCACCATGAAGAGAATGCCTCTCCCCCTGAAGGGAAAGGTGTATGCCTCATGTGTTAGAAGTGCAATGACGTATGCCTCAGAAACATGGGCCGTTAAAGTAGAGGATGTCAACAGAATGGAGCGTAATGAGATGAGAATGGTGAGATGGATGTGTGGGGCCAGGCTACAGGATAGAATAACAAATGTTGAGCTGAGGAGACGTTTAGGTATAAAGAGTATTAGCGAGGTGATGCGTACAAGTAGACTGGGATGGTATGGACATGTGGAGAGAATGGATGAACAAAATTGGGTGAAAAAATGCAGGTCTGTGATTGTGGAGGGAGCTGCACCAAGGGGTGGAACGAGGAAGACCTGGGATCGGACTATACGCGCCGATCTCAAATCCAAGAACTTGACAAGTGAAGCAGCCCTTAACAGGGTTGCCTGGAACGCCGCCATTAGGACAAGAGACTGAAACTGCACTTATGTGTGGAACATTCGGTCTTAAAATTGTATGTATGTATGTATGTATGGTATGCTATACTGCATTATGAGCTCAAAAATCAGTAATAAATGAGAGAGGGGCATCAACTGACTGGGGACAGAGGTGCATGAGGGCATTTCGTTCGTGGCCACCCCTTTGGGGATTACGGCGTCAGGCAATAGACAGATAGATAGATAAGTCGCACAAGCACTTTTCTGTCAATTTTCAATTACTGTAGTAACTATTTTCTGGGAACATTTAAGGGTTATTTGCACTGGTATCAGTATCTAGACCATAATTGAAAAAGAAAAATTATTGGAGAAAGTTTAGTCCACCCTTCTGCACGATAATGTTGTCTTGAATTTAATCTGGTTATCATTAGACTACAGTATGTTTTTCAGTTCAGGAAGGGCCTATAGGAGCTTGAGAATGAACGAAACTCGTATTCATCCCTTTGGTTCCTACAGGCCGACCTAAGTAGAGTAAAATGACTTAATGTTAGCCAGTACTGACCAGTCCTGCTCTCCCCAGTGTGACTCCCTGGAAGATCTCTGCTGGGGAGTGTGGGGAGTAACCGTCTTTATACCCGTCTCCTTCCACGGCTGCTAGCTGGGGGAAGATTATATAAATTATATTGTAAAACTTGCAAAATAAATATCAAATGATGAGATTCTTGCATAATGTAATATTTTCAAGTTCTAACTTTATATCCACTGCCTGTTTAACACAGCCATTTATCTGTCCACTTATTAATGTCACCGATATGTTGTGTCTACTCAGTACTTTATTAATCTATCAATTATTTCATATAAGATATAGTGATACAAATTCATCATATCATTCTCATCTCAGCACATTCCAGCTTATAGATGCCAGTGTCCTTCTTAAATTATTAAAAAGGGCCTCCCGCATGGGGAATAAGATTTAGTGGAGGCTCAATCCATATAGACATATGGTACCTATAACACAGCTTTCTATAACAAGCTAGGCACTTAATGCTTCCGTGAGGCCTATCGCGTTCCCTATAGGAAGCCTTCCGTGAGGCCTATCGCGCTTGCCGGGTTAATACCCATATACAGCACAATGTTACAGAAAGGAATACAGTACAGGGAAACACCGCTTTTTGTGTCATTTGACTTCAAGAATCTCAATTTTACGAGAAACTTGGACACACCTTTTTCTTTTGGAAAAAGACAGAAAGACCGTCATAAAATTCTCAATGATATTAGTACAGTAACAGTACTGTAAATGTCTGAAGAATGGAATTCAGTCCATATATTTATCTGTCATTCAGACTTTATCCAAAATACTGAGGTAAATCCAGACCAGATACGTAGTCTAGAAGCATTTAGTTTATGGATCCCAGGAGTTTGAAAGAGAGGTACTGTATATATATTATGGATTGAAGGTGTACCTTGGTGAGTTCACTGAGAAGCAGACACTCGAGAGGAGAAGCGAAGCCCTCCGCCACAACTCTCTGTCTACCCCCCAGTTCCTGCGTTGTCTGCACCACCCGCACCCCAAGCTCTGCCAGAGTCATGAGTTGGTTCACTGCACGATGCCTCAACCATGCTATATCCTCTATATCCTTCACCTTCTTTGGCTTGGGGCGGTCCTTGTCTGGACATAAGGCTGTTAACTGTAAATGGGACAATAAGGACTTAACAATTATTTCCTAATAATTACATTCTTGATTATGAAATGACTTTCCTGAGCTTAATGTATAATCAATAAGTGTTAGCCATATTTAAGATAAAGAAAAAGAAGGCACCACTGTACTTAACTTTATCAAGGTAGTGTAGTTGTAAACCAAGTAATTAATTGAAAAGGTGTCACTGTACTGAAGGGGGTAATAGAAACCATGCATTTTTACAGTTATACATACATTACCTGTATGCATGTATGTATATACTCAGGCACATACCCCATAGCTGGGGGTGACCGACTTGAGACAGAGTCCAAACAGAAAAATTTAAAGTTCCAATTATTAGGGTCCGGGACCACTTTCGTCTTCCCTCGCCCCATTCTTGGTCTCATCTAGTAGGTGAATTTTACTAGGGGAGAATTCCGAGCCCCCCCCAACCCCCCATTACCTACCTACATAAATGTTATAGATCGAGTAGTCCACACGAGGTATGGTTTTAGTCTTGTGTCCAATGGTGTTGGGCCAGGCAGCAAATTATGTCTTGCTTTAGGTTCTATACTATGCAGTTAGTTTTATGACAATGCAAATATATTTGCTAAGTGATAAATATATAATTATGTACTAAGCAATACTGTACCAATTTTGAATACACAGTATATTAGAACTGGCAGGATAGCTTAAATGACTGAATCCCACTCCATTTCTTAAAGTTTTGAAAAATCCCATGTAGTATTAGTGAAATGAACCTGCAAGGTTGTCTTTGTGATGTAGCTTGATGTATAGTACTGTGTAGTATTTAAGCTAGTATAGCACAGCCTAGCATGTAAGTAATCTGAATAATATTTACCCTAGATATACAGTACTGTACTGTACTTTACTGTGATTAGAACCTACCGGTACTCCTGTTCATGAGAGACCCTATAGTAATAAGAGATTACTGTAGCCAACTTCGGCCATATTGGTGCCACTGGTGTCATTAGTCCCTCTTTACCTTGAAGCATAGTCATACCCATAATAACCGTATTCAGTAGAGCGTCGGCTGGTGATCAAAGGGTCGCCGGATCGAGCCCTAACTGTTAAAATGTTAGTGGTAGATGTCAAGCCCGGGCAACTTGACCTAGCGATATGTGACAAACGCCTAATGTTCATTGCCACCCCTTCTCAGGAATTACGACGTCTGGCAATACAGTACAGTAGGGTCCCCATTTGTGCGTGTTCGAGCTGTGCGTTTCACGAGTTGTACGAGCTACCAAAAATATTCAATTAATAATTCCAAACTGTGCTAATATTGTTCGAAGTGTGCGAGCGCCGGAATAAAGGTAAGTAAATCCGTGGAGAAACCCAAATGTACGAGTTTCTTCACAGCTGTGCTTGGGTACTGGGTGGGAGGGGGTAGTCGGCCATATTTTTTTGCCCCCGCTCTAGTGCACGCATAGCTCCGTGAGAAATTTGTATACCTTGAGCGGCTGACCATCACACTGGAACTAAAGCAAAAAGTTATCGAGTTAAAGGATGCTGGAAAAGGAAATTCAGTTGTAGCCAGGCAGTTGGGACTTACCGAGTCGAATGTTAGATCAATTTATCTCATTTTGTGATAGAGTGGTATATGAGTGGAACGCAGACAAGATTTGAAGTTTGATTATAAAACAAAAAGCCTTTTTCCAGAGGATCTACTGTAAGAAACTGTAAGAATAAGAAAAACGGAGATGGGGACGGAGACGGGGCTGGGGCCGGGGCCGGGGCCGGGGTAGCATAGCTGCACTCGCCCTGCCGCGGGGTTTGCCTCGGAGCCCCCTAGCTTAATGTGAGTAAATAATGACTTATTATTGTTTAATTATTGCTTACTTTTATTTATATTATGTATTGTTATGAATATGTGTCAGTTAGTGTTGTTTTGTATAGGTAATATGAAGTTGAACCCCTAAACTCGGGACCGTCCATCCACCAAATTAATTATTTCCCATAAGATACATGTTTCGAGTTGTACGATTTCGAGTTGTGCACCCTCATTCATCCACCAAATTCTCACACAATTGGGGACCCTACTGTACTGGTACTGTTTAAGTTATATTGGTTGGTTATACATGTTCAGTCATGTGGAGCATATCAAAAGTGAGAGAATGAATAAAGGAGTGTATGAGAGCGAGGTGGAAGGGCAGAGAGGGAAAGGTAGACCAAGAGTGAGGCGGAAGGATGGAGTTGAGATGTATCTTAACATTTTTGCAATATGACCTGACCAGCCCTCGAGTCGACTCAGTGGCAGAGCAGTTCAGCACCTAACTAACTAGACCACCAAGGAGCTTAGAGTAATAGCTTCATTTGGGACCGAGATCCCATCCACTACCACCCGATCCAACTTGTGGTCATGTAGTTTGGTGTCACACACACATACACCCACTCGCAAACACTTGCAACAAAGTGCTAGAGAAGGATACTGTACTTGTAATTTTGGGGCACAAGGCCTCCCACATCATACAAGTAAGAGCCCTATTTGTTTTAACATTATGAGTCGAAGTGGTGTGGGGTGGGAGGAGTGGCACCGGCTGACAAATGACAGAGGAGCATGGAGGCGATTCATTCGTGGCCACCCCCTTAAGGATTGAGGTATCTGGCCTAGAAAGATAGATAAATAGACTTTGGATTAAAGTTCTACATGGTCAAAAAAATAATATCACCCTGTTATTTGTTAATTTTAGCACCAAAATGGCGTCCAAAGAAAAACATGGCCATATTCTGTTACTGCAGGATCTCTACTGTTAATGAGCTACTATCTTCTTTACCATATTTGATACAAAGATTAATCTACAGCAAAAAGTGTTATTATCTGCAACTCAATTACTCCCAAAATTTCCCCTCCCTAACTCTACACTCATTATTGCTGGTTTGCCTTTAGGCACATGGACCTTTTTTGTTTTATCTTTGTTTTTCCTTCCTCTATTTATTGTCTCTTAGAAAGAAAAAAATCCCGCTGAAGTGGACAGGGTATGAATTGGATTGAAAGATAAAATTAGACAGAACAAAAGTTTATGAAGGCTACAAGGAATCATCTCAGGCACAATATATATAACTTAAAGACACTCAATTTAATTTAATAATTCTGCTCTGTAAACCAGTGCACCCCTGCAGAAAGTTTATTTTTATATATTTTTTTTTTTTTTTGCCAGACGCATTTTGCCAAAACATTGGCGCTTGTCACAAATCTCTAGGTCAAGTTGCCCGGGCTTGACATCTACCAATAACTTTTGACAGGTGGGCTTGATCTGTTGACCCTTTGATCAGCAGCCGACGCCCTACTGACTATGCCACGGCTCGAGACAGGGTCCCTGCAGAAAGTGACAAACATAAACAGTTATCAATATTCCTGATAACTGCTCGACAATATTTCAGTAATTAACCATCTAGCCCAGGCTATGTGCCTTACAACACTTGCTGCAAGTAATTGTATAATACCGTTAACCAATGTGACTCCTGAGTAATGGCAATTTCATGTTCCGGGAGGTCTGGGAACTGGGAACCTATTGCTGGGGACCCCAAATGGGCCTGGGTCTCTGGGTCTTCTCCTGGATGACCTAGATGTGTGTGAATTTATATTTTGTTTTTTTGTGTTGTGTTGTGTCGTCCCTGTTCGGGCTCTGTCTCGAGTTGGCCACCCCCAGCTATAGGGTATGTGCATGAATATATACATACATAAGTTCCCAATACACCGACTTTACTATATATTCCAGAGTAGCGTACCTGTCCCCCGGAGAACGGTCCATGGCTACACACAGGCTAAGCCATTCTACCTTAGTTGTATCTTAGCAAGAAGAAAAAAAAAAAAAAATCCTAACACTCTAGGATACACATCGTAGCTCTTTCTACATCCTCGAACTGATTACGGGGGGATGGGCGTATTTATTTGCTCATTTATGTATCTTTTCATTATTTTTTTAGTTTCCTCCCTAGACCTCCATTAAACTTAAAAAAAAAAAACTTGCCAGAGACCCTCTTTCAAGATTAATTTGTACATTACAAGTTCGCTATTGCTCGCCATGAAAAATCAACACCTAAATGACACAAAAAGTCTTAATATTGACAAAGAAATGAGCCAAAAAGTCTTAAAATCCCAAAACTAATGGGGCTAACCATGAGGAAAAGGGGGGACCAGAAAAATTACCCATCACCCCTTAAATCTATCTATCTATCTATTGCCTGACGCCGTGATCCCCGAAGGAGTGGCCACGAACGAACTGCCCCCATGCACCTGTCCCCAGTCAGTCGACGCCCCTCCCCCCAACCAACACCGCCTTCGTTCATGTACTTCCTCACTCCATCCTTCCACCTCTCATTCGGTCTACCTCTCCCTCTGTCCCTCCACCTCGCTTAAATGAGCCCTACAAATACAAATAATAGGTACAAAAATAACAGAAAGATTTGATGCAGTTTGGGATAGCTTGGAAAACTTGGGCAATGATTTATATCCTAGAGTGTATCAGTTTTGGTTGATATTATGACACAGTACTTCTGCCTCGAATCAGCCGCCCCTATACTCAGGCACATACCCCATAGCGGGGGGTGGCCAACTCGAGACAGAGCCCGAACAGAAACACCATTTAAAGTTCCAATTCTTAGGGTCCGGGACCACTTTCGCGTTCCCTCGCCCCTTACTCTGTCTTGTCTAGTAGGTGAATTTTACAAGGGGAGGAGGATTCGTAGCCTGATTATATACATACTGTACATACAATACCTTTAATGTATTATGCACAAGCAAAGTTGAGGACTAAGGGCATGTTTGAATAAGGCCAGGCGTAGAGGTGAATTAGCAATTATATTCTGTTCATTTTAATTGAGCGCGAAAATGGTGAATTAGCAATTATATTCTGTTAATTTTAATTGAGCGAGAAAATGTATCACCTAATAGCTGATATACTGATATTTTAATGAATTATAAGAAACCTGCTTCATATCAATAGTTATTTATGTAGATCAGATTAACCAGATCACTGAACTCCATACGGAACTATCATAGGTCTGGCCTCATATCAATATTCTTCACTGACGAGCAGTTGGCCGTAATATATAAGTCATGTGCGTTCTCAGATGGATTACTGTTCACCTCTGTGGAGTGGAAGTGGAGTGGTTGCATTGAGGCAGTTGGACAAAATTCAAAATAAAGCTATTAGATTAATCAATAACCCTGCAATCACACAGGACCTTCCTACATTATCCATACGAAGAAACGTTGCATCCCTTGCATTATTCTACAGATATTTTCACAGCAATTGTTCTGAGGAACTTGCTTCAATTGTGCCGCCTCTCCACATCTTTCCCCGTAGAACTAGGGCAGCTGAGAGCGCCCATGAATTTACACTTTCTCCTCCACAATGCAGAACTTCTGCTTATCAAAATTCATTTATCCCTAGAACTACTACTCTTTGGAATTCACTTCCCTCGAATTGCTTTCCACAAACTTACAATCTACAAATGTTTAAATCCAGTTGTTACAAACATTTTATGAATGGAGGATGCCTTTAGGCACATGGACCTTTTTGTTTTATCTGTGTTTTTCCTTCCTTCGTTCATTGTCTCAAAAAAAAAAAAAAAAAAAAAAAAAATAGTGTCCTATAATAATTGTTGTAACATTTCATTTCCAAGTTTAGGTTGTAGCTTCGTAATTAAGATAGGGGCATGACAACTTGTGAGTTTCAGACTATAAGGAAGTTAGAGCTGCATACTGTATATCAATTTCTCATCCAATTAAGATGAACAGGGTATATTTCCAGAGGATCTACTGTAAGAAACTGTAAGTATAGCTCATCACAATAGTCAGGTTTGTTAACAGCTGACGGTAAATTCAACCCCTTAGCAGCAAATTTGTCCATAATCTAAAAATATTAAACTACTCTGTGTATGCTTTATGCTAATGCCAAGTTTTCATAATTACCAACATATTTCACTACTACAGTACAAAATTGTTGTATTAGCTGAATACCAGGGTAATCAAGTTGGGAACATGGCAATTCACCGTCCATTGAAAAAAGAAGAAGGCTATAGTGGAACCTTAGAGCAGGGTGTCTAACCAGAGCAATTTTGTTTAAAGACTTGAATGAATATGTTAAGGAAACCAAGAAAATTATCATGAAACTGCATTTTTGGGCCAGTTTAACACTTCCAAAAGACATTTGAATTATATACAATAATTTTATCTTTACATATACAATAATAAAGAATACAAATAATGGACTCTGCTTTCGTTTGACACTCTGCGGCTCAATCCCTTCAGCACCATGACGTGCTTTTGCCTTTTATTCTAGCTAAAGTTAGGCGATTTTATGCAGTTTAAGAAGCTATGTTATTCAGAGGGTTTATTGAGATGCTATTTACCCCTTTGAGTCCTAGAAGTATATCATAAGATAAAGAAAATCGTCTAATGGTAACCAGAATAAGAAGAATATTACGTCATAGTGCTGTATGGGTAAAAGACAATGCTATAGGTAGCGGCAGTGAACTTGACAATAATCTTGACCCCTTAACTTCTTAGAACTCAAAATTAATGAAAGCAATTGGGCTGATGTTTCTATTAACAGATTATTGGAAACAGATTAACTTGCTCATGTAGTAATGTACACCCTATGTGGTGGATTGTGTTCTTTTATTTAATAATTTTCATTTTAGTAAGCGTTGTTTCCACATAGCGATTTTGATAATTTAATTTGACTTTAAATTGTCCTTGTCCCAATTTTGGTTTGTTTAGTTTGCAAGTTTTACATTTTAATTTAGGAAGAGTCCACCAGGAAAAAGGTGTGGATATTTACAGCCAGTTTGCTCTAGGCCCTCTTGAGTTGCAAAGAGGTCAGGGATCGAGATTGTTGTCAAGTTTGTTGGCCCCACCTATAGTAGTGAAGCTATAGTGTCTGGCTCGCCTCTTTTCGTAATGAGTAACATGCCTGCTGTGACTGTGCCATTATGGAAGTCTATCAGTCTGTTAGCATCAGTAAATGATAGGAAGGTGAAGAACAAAGGGAAAATAAGGAAAGGCAAGTTTAAGTAAATCAAGGCAAGCTGGTTTATTTTATATGGTATATATAATGAAATGCATGATTTTGTCATTTTTTTATTACAAAGTGTAGCATAATATAACTTATATAAAAAAACAATGTATTTTTAATATAAAATAGGCTAATATCATATATAAAAGCTGACTTACATTTGTATCTAAAAATTGCCTCATCCAAGACTTTGACCTTAGTATTCTCTCTACTTAAAAGATAAAAAAAATACTTTACTAATAAACCCCAAATTTTGTTTAAATTTACCTAATACAAGAAAGACTGATGAAAAACTATAAGTAAAAGAGAATACAGTACTAAGGCCGAAGTTAAGGAAATATGTTTTAGATTAAAGAACACGGCTGAACATTACGGGATAACTTAAGCTTAAATAATGCCTTCAATAATTTAGAGGGTCACTTAAAATTAACATTGACTTCAGTACCAAAAACAAGGAATGACACTGGGAATGAACAGATACAAATAGCATGGACATAATGGACGTCAAAAAATCATGCATTTCACCTGAAGGAATAAAAAGTATGAAAGAGAAGTTCACCTGAGATCACAATACTAGCACCATGTCAGTCAGTGGGCTCTGTTAGTGAAGGAAGCTGCCTCACCCAATCACCTGAGGGGGCCGCTGTGGGTATAGTCCAGTCATTATAAAGTTAGGCCACAAATCTTGACCACTAACCTCGATTACTCAAAAACGGCTAGAGTAATCAAGCCAATACTTCCACCATTTGGGAAGGGTCAGCCAAGGAATAAGTGTGGTAAATTACAGCCTATTTGCTCTAGCCCTTTTTGAGTTATAGAGGTTTGTGGTCTAGATTTTGGCCCAACTTATAATGAATAGACTTTAATAATGTTATTCATATGGACAATAATGAAACACACTTATATCCCTATTTGAGCACTTGGTCTTTATCAGAATTACCTAGTTCCCTATACAGTATAGTACAGCTGCAGCCAGAAATTCATAGAAGCCTGGAAGCACCTCTAAGGTAGGGCTTCCAAATAAAGAAGCAAGGCATTAGTTATTGATGATGAAGATAATGAGGGACTTTCAAAGCTTTGTATGTGTAGTAGGCCTATACAAGGGGGAGCTTGTACTGAATAACCTGCCCAAAAGTGTCGGCTTTGGCAGTGAGTCGCTGGAGCCAATCAACAAGTTTTACCATTTGGGAGATATCATCTTTGCCAATAGCAAGGCTGAAGCTGCCAATATTGCCAGATTTAGAAATTGATTGGGGGGGGGGGGGAAAGGTTAAAGAACCGCTGCCAATTCTAACCACAAGTAGATTTCCACTCCACCCGCATGGAAAAGTATATACTTTGTGTATTGAAAGTGGAATGACTTATGATTAAAAAACATGGCTAGTGAAAGTATCTATGTAGAATTGTATATATGCCAGATGTCACCCCATACCAACAGGTACAATACGGCCGTGATTTTGGCTGTGTCAGATACCAAAGTACATGAATCATTATATACAGTATGTTTATATTATTGATCTTGTCTCTGTTGTTGTTAGGGATCAGCATTGGGTTGTGGATAAGAAAACCCCTCTACCTGTTAATAGGAACGGGGTGATGAAGGTGACATCTGGTGGTTTTGATAGTTTTGAAAATCCCTCATTATCAATGTTCTAATATATTGTATATACCGGTATATATTGTAAATTGGACTATATAAAAAAAAAAAAAAAAATAAAAAAAAAAAAATACGTGCACAGTAGATCACTACTGGATAGCATATGGCATATTGGTTACCCGTCTGCAGCTGTACTTTTTTCCTATTTTGATATTGCTTAAATAATATAAAATCTTTTTAGTATAAAAAATTATGATACAGTAGTAAAACTGAAAAGAGGCCCTGATATAATATCAAGATGATTTTGAGATCCAAAGAACTTAATTAGACATACATTGTACAGTAGCAGATGCCTAAAATATTTTGATAAGAGTTAGATCCGATTCTTTTGTTGTATTAGATGCATGAGCTATCGAAGTTCTGATATTGTTTTATAGAAAGTGCTTCTTCTGCCTAACAGAGTTGTCCGCTCAATATAATCTTATTCTGGAATACAAAAGTGAACTGAGAGAGCCTTTCATAAATAAAATGCCATTAAATCTACAATTCAAGTTTAGTAGTGTCAGCAGCAAGAGTGACGGTGGTGGCTTCAACACCCGCCACAGTACTGCTGTTGCTGGACTCGATAGGACTCTGAAAGGGAATCACAAGGTTAAACATCTAAATAACTACTAAAACCAAAGAGAGGGTTATATCTGTTACAACACTCTCCCTAACAAGGCTTCTGGACCCCTTCTCCATCGTGTTAAGGCCCATTAGTTTGGCGATTTTAAGACTTTGGGCCCCATTTATTTGTCAATATTAACCCTTTCACGCACATGTGGACGCAATCGCGTCCTTAACCCAGGAGCTGCGGGAAGACTCTTAAGAGTTTCCCCGGGCGACTGCGGGAAGACTCTTAAGATCCTGGGCCTAAAAAAATCCATTTAAAACACCCCAAAAAAACTTGAATCCTTTTTTTGTTTTGCCCCTGGGCCTTGCCAAATATCACTCCTCCACATCCCCTCCTTCAATTATCACCTATATTCCCTTATTCTGTGGTCTATTTTCGTGCTAACATTAGCGAGTTGCTAGCAGGGCGTTGTCATCAGTGTTACCAAGCGTGGGAATTAGGGGAGAAGTCAGGAAGAGAATTGAGAGGTACCTCCAGTGTCTCTCAAAGCTTCGTGAGTGGAAGGTTGGCTCACTCACTCACACACACTCTCGCTTTCATTTCGCGATTTTGACCAGCCAAACACTGTTTCCACTTGTTTTATTGTTGTAACTGGTTAATATCTTCATATTAATGGTAAAATAGGCGCATATGAATAAGTATTAACGATATTTATGGTAAAATAACGATGTTAGTGATGGGAACAGCTCAAATACGTGCGCACAGGCGTGTGGTGTCTCATACCCCCCATGCGCAGCCGAGAGGTTAAGGGATACTTTAAACCTTTGTGACCATCAGGGGTGTTTAGAAACCTTCAGTTAAATTATTTCAACCTATGCAGTTTTCTTTGAGCAAGTTGTGGGCAGAAAACTTATTTTGGAGAGGTAATTATGAGAGTAAGAGAATTCTACTTTGAATTCTGGACCTGAAAGGTTTGCCATTTAGGTGTCGATATTTTCCTGGCGAGCGATAGCGAGCCGGTAAATAAAGAGAAACCGGCCTTCGGCCGAAACAACCAGTCCCCTTAAATTTGCGCACAAGGACGCGATTTCCACCCTCTCTGGGATACTTAAAAGCTATTGTGACCATCAGGGGTGTTTAGAAACTTCAACCTCTGCAGTTGTCTTTGAGTGAGCTGTGGGCAGAAAACTACTTTTGGAGAGGTAATTATAAGATTACGATAATTCTATTTCTGAATACTAAATGTCCCTCTCTAGATTTCACACAAAATATCATCGAAGTTTACAGAAAACTATTGATTTTGACTGCACCAAGAATAAAGCAAAAATTTACATAATTGTATTATTATTACAAAGGTTAGCCAGTCTTACCGTAAGCTCCATTTCATCATCGTCATCTTTGTAGGTGAGGAAGGCAAAGTTGGTCTCGATGAAGTCCATCACCTTCTCTTCTATGTCCTCCCTCTCCTTGAACGCTACAACATCCTATAATAATAATAATAATAATAATAATAATAATAATAATAATAATAATAATCTTACTTCAGAAGAACTGATTTACAAAATTTACAGAAGGGTGCTGTGCTGGTAAGGACATGTTGAGCAAATGGAAGATGAAAGGCTTACAAAGAGAAAGTGTGAGTCAGATACAAGGGGAGGTAGAGGGGTAGGAATACTTCCATCGAGATGGAGAAAATGTGTAATACAAGCGTTAGAAGATAGAGGAATGACTATAAATCAGGCAAGAGAAGTGATAATAAATAGGAATGAATGGAGAATGCTGGTGAATAGACGAGTGAAAACGTGGTCGTTTGGGAGAGGGGGTCGGGCATCAGGTGGACTAGATAATAGTCCGTCAGGTGCCTGGCCCGGGGAGCCGGTATATATGAAGGATACGCCTGGATGCGTGGTGGGCGGGCAATGTGGTGAGCTCCGCTGCATGTCTGCCTGCTGAGATCGGAACTTCTCCGGGAGGTCGGGGGCCTGGGGAGTGCTGGAGTATACCTGGTGATCCCTTGTCTCTGGATCTTCTGGGCGACCTAGATGTGTGTGATTTTTTTTTTTTTTTTTTTTGTCTCTGTTCGGGCTCTGTCTTGAGTCAGCCACCACCAGCTATGGAGTATGTGCCTGAGTATATACATGCATACATACATTCCTATTGTAACTCAAATTGACTTGATATATAGAAGTAGGCCTACAGTATAACGAAAGGGACCTTTGGTAGTGGAACACCACCAATTGTTTGGCAAGAGGACTTGAAATATTTTGAAGAAAAATTTATATAAAGTAGAGGAAGCATTGTGGCACAGGCAAAGGGAACCTGTCATATGGAGAAGCTTCTGCCATGTCCATTCTTTAGTGATAGTTTCACAAGAGCAAACTAAGCATTGAAGATGATATGATGGAACATATTTCATTAGTGTAGGAGTAGTGTATAATCATTAGGTAAAAAATAAAAATAAATAAAAAATAATAATAAAATAATAACAGAGGAAAATAAAATAAAAAATAGGCAAAGTGGGGATTGGGCCTGAGCATATAGTATAGATAGAAAGAAGACTAAAATTAACTATGCAGTGATGTATACTGTATATGCAACTGTGAAGACATTTGTTCAGATTCTGAAAGTTTATATACAGTACATAATCAAATCGATGCTACAATCTTGAGAAGTTCAAAACAATACTAATGTATTAATTAAAATGTAAAACTTGCAAACTAAACAAACCAAAATTATTATATTAGTATTATTTTGCATTTATGTTGTATCGTCCCAGTTTTGGTTTGTTTATTTTGCAAGTTTTACATTATAATATACTCAGGCCTAATCCCCACTTTTTCTCTATATATATATATATATATATATATATATATATATATATATATATATATATATATATATATATATTTTTTTTTACCAAATAAAAATAGTAATAATAAATAAAGAAACAATATACGTTTCAAAACATAATGAACACACACTGGCCCAAAACACTACCAACTGTACCTTTCTGGGAACAAAAAGTGCCTGGTCCACTCCCTCATTGTTAATGTAGAATTGCTTGTTGCGGTTCTGGGATTCATCTTCAGGCCTCATGGTCAGGTACGACTCCACCGCTTCACTTGCCTTCTCCATATTACCCACTGAAATACAAGACTCATTAAATCATTCAGTACAATAACAATAACATTTGATTTCACTGTGGCTATCAGCTTAGGAAGGAAATGCGGGAGTCTAGAGATTAACTGATTATTTATAATTGACGACTTTGCTTTCTAAGCTGAATAACATTGTCAAAATTAAAAAATACCGGTATATTAATGCTGTTTTCCTATGTTTTCAATATTTTGTTGTGTATAACTACCGAGGGTCCATAAACTCCTAGGAGCAACAGCAGAGCTACAAATGAATGAATAACATTCTATAGCATACAGTACATTCTATAGCATACAGTACATTCTATAGCATACAGTACAAGGTCAAGTGATTTATAGGGCTAGAAAGCAGAGCAAGTAAATAACATATTTACTGCATAAGCACACTGACTTCCCATTTTGACTAATTCCTTGAACATGTCGATGGTCCATTGTTATATGTGCGATCAGATTGCTTGGGAACCAGATTGACTTGCTCATGTCGTGATGTACACCCTATGTGGTGGATTGTGTTAATTTATTTCAAAATTTTATTTTATTAAGCGTTATTTCCACATAGTGATTTTGATAAGTTCTTTTGCATATATCTTGTGTCGTCCCAGTTTTGGTTTGTTTATTTTGCAAGTTTTACATTATAATTATACAGTACTGAATCAAACAAACACACACACACATCCCTTGTTCGACTTAATTTCACTTCATATACAAAGTTAAATTTATGCTCCATAGTTTCTATTATGCTCAAGGAAGTGATGTGACTAAAACAACACAACTTCATAAGTTAATATACATTTTCTTGTATTCCCTCTCACTCTCAACTCAGTCTTGAAAATACTTGCTCCATATGCTGTACAGTATACAGTATACTTGCTCCATATGCTGTACAGTATACAGTATACTTGCTCCATATGCTGTACAGTATACAGTATACTTGCTCCATATGCTGTACAGTATACAGTATACTTGCTCCATATGCTGTACAGTATACAGTATACTTCAGTATACAGTATACTTGCTCCATATGCTGTACAGTATACAGTATACTTGCTCCATATGCTGTACAGTATACAGTATACTTGCTCCATATGCTGTACAGTATACAGTATACTTGCTCCATATGCTGTACAGTATACAGTATACTTGCTCCATATGCTGTACAGTATACAGTATACTTGCTCCATATGCTGTACAGTATACAGTATACTTGTTCCATATGCTGTACAGTATACAGTATACTTGCTCCATATGCTGTACAGTATACAGTATACTTGCTCCATATGCTGTACAGTATACAGTATACTTGCTCCATATGCTGTACAGTATACAGTATACTTGCTCCATATGCTGTACAGTATACAGTATACTTGCTCCATATGCTGTACAGTATACAGTATACTTGCTCCATATGATGTACAGTATACAGTATACTTGCTCCATATGCTGTACAGTATACAGTACTGTATATCTATGGGATTCAACCTAATGATCAAGACAACAGGCCAATGCTTGACCAGGTTATCAAACTGGAGCAATTTTGTTTGAAGACTTGAATGAATATGAGAAGGAATACAAGAAAATTAACATGATATAGCAGTTTTGGCCATTTTATCACTCCCAAAGACACAATTTTAACTATAATGTATATACCGGTATGTATAGTACTGTACAACTCTGGCACTTATCCCAGTTTTCCCTTTTAATTTTATCCTTACAAACAAATAATAAAAACTACAAATATTGGCCTCGGTTTTCGTTTGACACCCTGTGCAGCTTGACCATTTATACTATATAAACATAACACTACTATACTTACACTTGAAATAAGAAAACTGTAAATAGTTAAAGTAAGAGGCAAAGAATTCGTCATTGATCTCCCCATAGAGGTCGCTCAGCTCCAAGGTGCAGCGTCGTTTACACCTTAGGGTGAAGGTGAAGTGGTCTGAAAGGTAACAATAATTTATATTACATAGCGATTTTGATAAGTTCTTTTGTCTTTTTACTGTAAGTTTTGGTGTGTATATTTTGCAAGTTTTACATTATAATTCGCTCTCCAAAATTATTTTTCTGCCAATAAGCTCACTCTAAGACAACTGCAGGGGTTGACAAAACTAAAGCACAGATTTCTAAACTACCTTGATGGTCACAAAGGCTTTTAAGTATCCCATAAAGATGCAGGTGCATCTTCCCGTACACGAAAGGGTTAATTTTAAGTAGTTTCATTATTACACTGTAAATGATTTAGGGAATAACGATGACTTAAAGTGGTTATGCTTCATTATTAAGATGTAAATCAGACAGAAATAGTGTATAATTACAAGAAAACTGACAACAAATAGTTGCTTCATTTGAATATATATTTATAGTCTTGTTTTTCAGGAACGTAAGTTCTACAACTTTAAGGGGGGATAGTTCACTTTTTGGTCGATTTCTTCATTTATTGTTTTTCTAGTTTCCTCCCTAGACCTCCATCAAAAATTAAAAAAACATCCATTAGATCCCCCCTCTAGATTAATTTGTACATTTTTCGGTAGATTTTTTTTTAGTTCTTCCAAAATTAAAGGCTCACTATCGTTCGCCAAGATTTTTTTTTTACACATAAATAGCACGAAAGGTCTTAATATTGACAAGGAAATGGGGCGGAAGGTCTTAAATTCGACAAACTAATGGGGCAAACATCTTAAAATCTGAAAACTAATGGGGCTAAATATGAGGGAGAAGGGGGACCAGAAAAACGACCTATCTCCCCTTACGTGACTAATGACTGTACAGCCATATCATAGTTTAGTTAACCCCCTGATTACAGCTCGTATTATCTGTCACTATAGTTTGTTTATTTTCAACTGACAGTATTTTGCAATACCCTTAACTTAATTTCTCAACTATTACAAAGATTTTGCAGTGAAATATGTTAATTATGAAAACCTGGTACTGTATTTATATGTTGCCTACATACAGCTGTAGAGTAGTTTCATATATTTCCATCAAGTATCGAGAAATCAGTTGCCAAGATATTCAATCTTCCTTGCAACTGAGGATACAAATTTCGGATACCACCCCTGATTATAGCGTTAGCGTGCAAAAATTAAAATGACACCCTAATATTGAAATAGTTAACAGGTAAAGAGGATTACAGAAAAAGTTGTACATACTTGCAACCGAGGATACAAAGTCCGGGTACCATCCCTGATTGAATGGGTCCTCACACTGGAAGCGACAGTCCTCGTAGGCCTCATAATACTCTACCAGACTCTTCTCCATGAACTCCATAGTCTTTTTGTA
The DNA here is from genome assembly GCA_032716605.1 of Paralithodes platypus. Taxonomy (NCBI): domain Eukaryota; kingdom Metazoa; phylum Arthropoda; class Malacostraca; order Decapoda; family Lithodidae; genus Paralithodes; species Paralithodes platypus. Next base: position 20,912,834 of record CM064555.1, on the reverse strand, counting down.
GTCTTCGTCCTCGTAGGCCAGCGTGGCTTCGATGTAGTCCTTCCCGTACGGCTGAAAAATAGCAAAGGGAGGATTTAAGTACAGTACAGTACTGGTAATGTACCCATCTTAAACTTCACGATACAATGACACCATTTATACTGGCTATCATTAGACGATCTTATTCAATTTAGGAAGGATCTGTATAAGGGCCTGATTGCAGATGTTTATAGCTTTGTCAGCCAATCAGCTTAAAGTAAAGTCCTCAAACCGAAAAAAGACCAAGTGCAAATTCGCCAGACTTAACCCTTTCACTGCAGGTGACGTACTGGCACTGACAGTGGCTCCCTATAAAAGTACCGAAAGGGTTAAAAATAAAATAATATTAATAATAGTAAACAACATAAAACTACTGTGGTGATGGGCTGGTGTAGCAGAGTGAGAGTTGAGCGTTCTCTGCCATACCCATAGCTTACTCTGACTTCCTTTTACTTATATACTTTCTAGATCTCAAGTGGCGGCTTCTCTTCCGTAGATTGACCTCCCTACTGCCAACCTAGAGGTTATCAGACTGGGAGCCAAAGCGTCACATTTTTCCTTTGCCCCTTAACTTTCCCTTCATAATTGCTGAGGGGTAAAGGGCCCTGGGTTGGGCTTTGGTATCCCGGGCGTTTCCGCACCCTCCTCAGCTCCTCGCCTGGGAGCGGCTTCGGTCACCTGGGCTTTCTTAGTGGTAAGCAAGGAGGGTTCTGTGGGGGCACTCGGTTATGGCCTTGGCCTTCCTCGGTCAGGCAGCCTGGGGACCAACAACAACAACATAAAACTATTGCACAGTCAATCACTATAAACCAATGTGGTACAAACCTTGAGTTCCATGTTGACGATGGAGTTCTGTGAGATGGCAGCCTCATTGACGTAGTACTGTAGGTTGTTGGTCATCACTTCGTGGTCTGGTTGTGCCGCCAGGACCGTGGCTGCTGCGTCCGCTGCTTCCTTCACACGACCCATCTGTACACCAACATTCATATGAGGTCAGATATATAGTCCATTTTTCTAACATAAAGTACAGTATGAGGTCAGATATATGGGTATTTTTTTATTTTTGTTTATTTTATTTTTTTTCTAACAAGTTTGCACTTGGTCGATTAGTTAGAAAATTTACTTCAAGCTGATTGGTTGATGGTACAGATCGTAAAGTACTGTTTTCGAATATCATCTTTCCGTTGCAAAAACAAACATTAAGAGTTATATTAAATAGGGCCCTCAGCCAATCAGCTTGAGTTAGAATCCTCTAGCTCAAAGGAACCAGGTGCAAACTTGCCCGGATAACAAATATTTTACTATAGGTTATGGTGGGAGGTACACTCACATGCTATAATAAGTATACGGCACACCCATATCAATCTGTGAACCTTATATATCAAACTCTAAACCATTTCATCATCCTCATTATCATCTCTGATGTCTTGCTAAAAAGTACTTGAAACTTTCAAACTTCACTCCCTAGTAAATTATAAAATGTGCAAGTATTTAAACAATTGCAAGTATTTGGAAGGTTTACTATGTAAGTAGGCCTAATAATAATAATAATAATAAGCATGTTACTTATTTCTCATAAGCGCCAATTTTTCCGAAGAATTCACTAGCGCTCGGAAAGAGAAAGAAAAAAGAACAAAATCAATGCATCAAAAGAAGGCTTATATACAACTACAGGAGAATGGAGCAAAAACAAAAAAAAGAGAGAAAATGCAAGGGAGAATGGTGATTATAAACATTTACTACTGATTGAGTGTACTGAATATTTATATATACTGTATGCTATTTTGGCTCATAAGTGTACTCTTAGATGGTATGGTAATAGATTATCATAAAGTTCAGGGATACAGTATTTCGTAGTGAGGTCGGTATATTTGATCTGTGCCCCATGAGTATTCTTTCCTCTCACTTAACCATAGGCTATTCATAAGTGCAGTTGTGTGTAGTACATGATTAGATTAATGTCCAGTATTCGATAAATGGATATTAATCGTAGTTATGTGCTATACTTATAACTGCCTTGATGGTGTAATGGTTAGAGTGTTTAACATCTGTATGTGGTAACCCAGGTTCGAATCCCGGTGGATTACATGCTTGCGTTCATTAATTTCATTGGGAGGTGTTTGGTGTTCGAGTTAAATAAATAAAAATAGAAATACTGTACCGTACTGTATATGATATGTGAAGTGGGGTGGCTATAGGTTGTGGTGTGATTGTCACAATTAATAATCAATCTCAGAACAGAACAACCTCTATCCATCAATAGGTAAATACATGCTTGTCAACTTTTCACAACCCCCCATGGAGAAGAGGCAGCCTATAACATACCTTTAGTTATTTTGTTTTGTTCAGCTGACAGTAAATTGCCGTGTCCTCTTCTTGATTACTTACTTCTTACGATGATTTTGTAGCAAATATGTTGTTATATATGAAAAATTGGAATTTATCTGATGCAAAAATTGTGTACAGTAATTTCATACTTTTCCATTAAGAAATGAGAAATCAGTTCAATTTACAGTCAGCTGAAATAAACCGACAACACTAAATTGATAAGGCAAATTTTTTCTCAATCTAACCTCCAACAAAAAGCAGACTTATGATGCCTCTGGGACTGTCCATATGATGCCAGCTGTTTCTTAAGTTTTTAGATATATACAAAATCAAGATATATTAATTGAAACTAAATCTGTAGAGCTACAGTAAAATCAAGATAATATATTGATTAAAACTAAATCTATAGAGCTACATTACAAGTTATTATAATTATTCATAAATTCTAACTAACTTTTAACTGCTTAAGAAACTGTGTTTGCCTCACCTTATAATAACAAAGCTGCAAATAATCGTAAGGCTTCCTCATCTCGAAGTCCTCAGTAACATTTTTCTCCACCACTCGGTCCATACGTGAGCCAAACACGTCCTTCTTACACTTAACCACACACAGGGTGTTGCGTATTATACGCTCAAAAAATCTGTCATCCTCGGTTAAATTCGCTGCAAACAAATCTTCCTTGGCACTTTCCTTGTTGCAGTTCTTGCGGCACCTAGAGAAAAGGAATGAACAATAATTAAACAGAGTACACACGAGCCGTGGCATAGGCAGTAGAGCGTCAACTGCTGATCAAAGGGTTGGCGGATCAAGCCCGCACTGTCAAAATTTTATTGGTAGATATGTCAAGCCCGGGCAACTTGACCTAGCGATTCGTGACAAACGCCTAATGTTCATGGCCACCCCTTCTCGGGAATTACGGCATCTGGCCCAAAAAAAAAAAAAAAAAAAAATACACACACACGAACAACATTGAAAAGGGCATACAGTACAGTATATAAGTACCGTGTTATACAGTACACAAGGAGATAAGTGCCCAATAAAGTTACCAGTACTATTTTTTTATTTTTTTATATTCCAACTACTCCCTCTCGAGCATAGGCTGAGAGCTTGCACATTCACCGCTCAACTCGGTGAAGCCTGTGAGGTCTTGTTCCAGCCTAGGAAGTGAGACAAGTGAAGCACGAGCTACAGCCAGCCTTTCGCCAACCTGCTATCGCAGACACGAGCGAGGCTCTTGGCTGCCCACTCATGGCTCGAAGCAGTCCCACTTCTGAGGCTGCTTCGCCTTTATGCTTCACTGTCTCACGTCCTAGACTCGGACCCTCACTCTCAGAACGCCACCTATTGAGCAATGAACTCACTAGGCATTGCACCCCTGTAGCATATTTTTAATATGGGAATATTCATACAGTACTATTTAATCAGGGAACAATGAGGGTATTTTTTTGGCATTTCGGTGGGCTTTGTGGTAATGCACTGATACTAGGTACAGCACAAATTCCATCCCAATAATATCTTCCCATTGACATATCGGGATTTGAACCCGGGACCTTTGGATTACCAGTCCAGTGGCAAGACCACTCCACCACACCACCCCCTTCAAAGGATTACCAGTCCAGTGGCAAGACCACTCCACCACAACTCCCCCTTAGGTATGCCTTCTTAAATTATGAAAGTATTTTTCCATACAGTACATGCACCAGCATAACACGTAACGGTCGTGACCGTGCGAATATCGCCGTGAGAAGTTGCAGTTTAACTTACTATTGTTGTCACAATATTTGTTTTAAATATTTGAAGACAAATAAGGAATCTATATGCTCTAAAGATCATATTAAAATGTGTTTTATCCCTTGGCAATACCTAATAAAAACATATGGTACTATAATGTCTTGTTAGTAACAAGGTTGTCAATACTCTTCTATAGACGGTACCGATTTGTATACTCGCCATTTTCCTTCGTCTCCCGAGGTACCGGTACTAGGGACATACAATATACCGGTACTGTACATACAATATACCGGTACTGTACATACAATATACCGGTACTGTACATACAATATACCGGTACTGTACATACAATATACCGGTACTAGGGACATACAGTATACCGGTACTAGGGACATACAGTATACCGGTACTAGGGACATACAGTATACCGGTACTAGGGACATACAGTATACCGGTACTAGGGACATACAGTATACCGGTACTAGGGACATACAGTATACCGGTACTTGGGACATACAGTATACCGGTACTAGGGACATACAGTATACCAGTACTAGGGACATACAGTATACCAGTACTTGGGACATACAGTATACCGGTACTTGGGACATACAGTATACCGGTACTAGGGACATACAGTATACCGGTACTAGGGACATACAGTATACCGGTACTAGGGACATACAGTATACCGGTACTAGGGACATACAGTATACCAGTACTAGGTGTTAAATGAGGGTTAAATTGTCAAGATTACAGGGGTCTGCTGAGCGCCGATTGGCCCACACCTGGTAGATTCCCCTCACACCCAACCCATCTCGTCCATATGCCTATCTAATTTTATCTTAAAGCTCCCTATCGTTCTTGATCCCACTATATCACTTGGTAGCCTATTCCACCCATCTACAACTCTGTTACCAAACCAATATTTGCCTATATCTTTTCTGAAACTAAATTTATCTAATTTGAAACCATTTGTACGAGTTCTTTCGCTATTACTGAGCTTTAGTACATTTTTCATGTCCCCTTTGTTAATCCAACTAACCCACTTGAATACCTCTATCATATCCCCTCTAACTCTGCGTCTCTCTAACGAATGTAAGCCCAATTTCTTCAACCTTTCTTCATACGGAAAATTTATAATTTTATGGATAATTTTTGTCATTCTACGTTGTACTCTCTCCAATGAATCTATGTCCATTCTGTAATAAGGACACCAAAATTGAACAGCATAATCCATATGGGGTCTCACTAATGACAAGTAAAGTTTTAACCCCTTCAGACTCATATGACACAGAGGTTGCCAGATTAGCAATAAGAAATAGTTCTCTCACTCTTATAATTACCTCTCCAAAATTAGTTTTCTGCCCACAGCTAACTCAAAGACAACTGCAGAGATTGAAGTAACTAAACTAAAGGTTTCTAAATACCCCTGATGGTAACAAAGGCTTTAAAGTATCCCTAAGAGGCTCAAAATCGCGTCATATGTCGGAGAGGGTTAAGATAACATCAGCAGTTCTGTTACTCACACTCCTAGATATGAACCCGAGAATCCTGTTTGCCTTGTTACGAACGCTTATACATTGTTTTCTAGGTTTCAAATCATTGCTAACAAATACACCTACCGGTATATCTTTCTCACAGTCTGAGTTTTCTAATTGGTTTATTTATTTTGCAAGTTTAACATTATACATACTGTAGTTAGTTTGTATCCCACGTACTGGGTACTAGGGGCATATACAGTACTAGGTGTTAGGTGAGGGTTAGTTTTGTATCTCACATACTGGGTACTAGGGACATACACTAGGTGTTAGGTGAGGGTTGGTTTTGTATCCCACGTACCCTGAAGGTTGTCAATACGGTACTTCCAGTTATCGACAGCTCTAAAGATCATATGAAAATGTGTTTTAACCCTCGGAAAAACCTAATATAAAGTAGGCTATGCTACTAAAATGTAATTTTCGTAACAAGATTGTCAATATGGTACTTTCCTGGGGATGGATGTAGTTAACGGGTGTACCACTACTGACATACAACATAAATCATCAATAAATACTGGTTTAATTCTAGTTTCGCTTTCACAGCATACTCATAAATCTCTATGGCTACTTTAGAGTTGTCATATACCATACTTAATTCCTATATATGTCCAAAGCGGCGGAAATGCATTATAAGGAATTATACCTACTGTAAAAAAAAAAAAAAAAAAAATCTCCCCATATGCGGCACCATAGCTATTACATAATACTAGGTTAGGTTAGGTAAGGTTGTTAGGTTAGGCTAATGTCGTTAATGTAGTTTATTATCATTATATTACGTCTTTTACCCAGCAATTTCCCTGATCTTCATAGTTGGTCGGGAAGCTATGCCTTTACAACGGCGCCTCCCTTTTGTCGCTGTGTACGTGAAACTAGAATTTTACCTAAATACTTATAAATCTATAATACTAGGTTAGGTTAGGTTAGGTTGTTTGGTTAGGGTAATGTATTTTTGTATCCAAAGGCAGTCAAAACAGACGGGAACATGATGGTGAGCATCCGCGTAGTGTAAAAAAGACGGGCGGTACACCCGGTAACTACTTTCTTGCCCTTTCCTGGGGTAAGATGTAGTGAGCGGGCGTACCGCCATCTTTGTTTACATTACGCGTAGTGGCGTCGGACCTTTCCCATCATGTTCCCGTCTATTTTAACCTAACCTAACCTAGTATTCATGTAGTAATGACAGGAGGCAAGTAGCAGAAAATATAGCATCGAAATAGATGGGAACGTAAGTGCGACCGCGGCGATCGCCCTATGTAAACAATGACGACGGTACGCCCGAACTCTACATCCATCCCCTTTCCTGTTATCAACATGCAATCAAAGCTGAAGATTGCAGAGTAAACACCGTAGACTTCATCGACTTATCTTTCGCCTTCGTAAACTCGACAGCCATTTTTTTTTTTTTTTTTTACTAGGCTAAGGGATTAGTACCCAACCAGCCAGGGGGGGGGGGGGGGGAGGGGGGGGAGACAGCAGCCCCCACCCATAATACTAGGATAGGGTTAGGTAAGGTTGTTAGGTTAGGCTAATGTCTTCAAATCATAGCCCTCCCCACTATCGGGGAGTCTCAACATCGATCGAAAATGGGGAAGATAGGTTTTTCCGAGATTTCTAAATCATTATAATCACTATATATTGATGCAAATAAACATAAAACAATTAAAAGAACACTCGGAAAATTTGTGGTATTAGCCTATAGGCTAGGCCTAGGCTAATACAAAATTTCCAGAACATCTTTAATGATATCAATGTTACTGGTAATTGCGGGGTACTAGCTACTATTACTAGCCTAACTTTCCCTTCATAATTGCTGAGGGGCACAGGGCTTTGGATGGGGCTTTGGTTTCCTGGGCGTTTCCGCACCCTCCTCAGCTCCCCGCCTTGGAGTGGCTTCGGTCATTTGGGATTTATTAATGGTAAGCAGGGAGGGTTTTGTGGGGCACTCGGTTATGGCCTTGGCCTTGCTCGTCATGCTCGAGACCTTGGGGCTGATCGGCCAGACAGCCTGGGGAACAGCAACTATAACTAACAGTAGGCCTATACCGTAAGTTCCACTGAAAACAAATTCATGCCAAATATACTCACACAAATTAGGCCTAAGTAATCTTTCTCACCTCGTAGTGTTGTCAATCCACCAGTGCCAGTTAGCTAGGGCCTCCTCCATGTTCTTAACACATCCCTCCCAGTTGTTCTCCAGGTACCGGTCCACGCCCTCCCGGTACAGGAAGTCGTAGGGGTTGTAGGGGTTTGATGGGTTCTCTGCGGTCCCTTCTACAGCAGAACCCCACCAGCAGACAACCCACAGTAGACTAAACATGAACGCGTCCTTCCTCGCCATTGTGTCAGCTTATCTAACGATAATGTCAACGATATGGTTTAATATAGCACCGTTTTTGTTTTTCTCTCTCTCTATATATATATATACAGTACTTTCGGTTTTACAAGTCAGAAGCAGTTTAGTATGTCTATGTGGCGGAAACTTCAGGAAGGAAAAGAGCCTGGGGTGATGCCATTCACAGACTAGCCTATGCACATGTTTATTTTACAAGCTCTTTCTGTCATAAATGATTCACAGATTCACTTGTCTTATCAATACACAGTTCTAATGTCTTTATTAGTTAAGTACAACAATTTGTAATGCTACTGTCAAGCTATATTTTCAAGGATTGAAGTGCGAGTCGAGGACAATAATGTCCCTGTGTTGAAGGACGATGCCACAACCTACCTTCTCAGGGCGTCTGCTTGTTTTACCGACAATTTCTATGATATACGGCTTAAATATTACTTGTTTCGTTTATACAATACACTAATGGGTTTATAAGTTAATTATGAAACGTGGTAATGCCGGTGTCAAGATGTATTAACGAGGAAATACGGAGTTTGTGCAGGATGATGCCCAAGACAGCCTCCTTCCTCTCGACCCCAGACGCTATGACAGTGGGCACCCTCAACCCTCATCATGGCCCCCAGACACCACCACCTCCACAAAACAGCATCATCAGACACGCCCTGTTTTTGCTTGGATTCAAATTACATTTTTTTTTTTTTTATTCTATCCTACATTCGATTGAATGGTGTTCTGAGCCTATTTGTCTAACATAGACTAGCGATGCCTTGCAATATACGTTTTCCTCCTTGTAGGCTACTTGCAAGGTTCAACGACCCCTCTGAATCACTCCACTGTCATAATAAAGTCTTGTCTAGACTAAGCTAGCCTTCTGTTAGTGTATAGGCAGTATTGAACTAAGAGGCTATATTCATACTGTATTAATTTTAATAACACATTAAATGCATCACTCAACGTGGCACCTCTACAGTTCACCATAACGAGAACCACAGGCATCTAATAATTGGAGGCACTGAACGATGCCGACCACTTCTATTTGAGGCATTATTCTTAAATTAAGACTAATGTTCACGCCATTAATAAGAACTTACAATTCTACGCAAATAACGTGCTACACATTTCCTACATGGGTATATATACTGTATATGCAGCACATGCTTCCCAGTGACCCGCGACTATAGTTACTTGAGTGCCATATACTGTAGGCATGGGCACTCACACTACCCACCAGGGTGAGGGAGGGCTGAGTCGTAGTGCCACGTTGAACTTTGGGGAAATAGATGACGTGTAGCCTAAAATCCTAAATATCTATGTAGGCTATACTGATTGAACTGGCACATTTTCCTTACAAAGCTAATTCAGACATTTGTACAATATATATATATATATATATATATATATTGAGAATATATCACAAATACACGTGAGCCACTAAATATATATATATATATATATATATATATATATATATATATATATATACAGTATATGGAGATATTCATAATTATATGGTTTATTCCAGGGAGCTACGCTTAGAAATAATACAATAATTATGCATTAATCTTATTTTATAGCATGCACAATTTACTCTATAGCCTCTATAGACTACTCTACCATAGAAGAAAAAGGATAGAGATAAGTTGATACCGTTGTAAGACCAATTAAGTAATGGGGATCAGATCGAGGATAACTGTAGAGTCCTACAGGTTCTTTCTATAAACTGAATACAATCGTCTAAGTTAGTTATAGGCTAATGACCTAGCTAACATAAGTCCTCACACTTATTTTCTTATCAGGTTAAATCACTCGACACAAATCATCATAATTGTATTTACTGACATGTACCTTGCTGTAGGCTATCTATAACTCTCAATTAGTAATATGAAGTTATTACAGTAAGTATGTGCAGTCGTGATCATTAATTAATACAATTATAAGAACCACCGAACTGTATTTATCAGGTAAGGAACTATAGTCCTCTAACCTCTGTAACTCAAAAAGGGCTAGAACAAATGAGCTGTCAATTGTCATACCTATTCCCTGGCCAAGCCTTCCTATTTGGTAGAAAAAATAGGTCGATTTGTTTAGTCTTTTTTGAGTTACAGAGGTTAGAGTTTACAATTTCTGCCCAACTTAGAATGCACACAAATATGAGCGTCCCATGCCGTTTGTGAGCGACCATAGGCGACCCATACCCTTTTTCCCTGTTATATGTGTTACGTTATTTCCTGAATATGTTCCTGGCGAGCGGTAGCAAGCCAGCATTTACGTAATTTTGTTTTGACAGCTAGCTAAATTTTTACATTTTTCGATAGAAAAATTTCTCCAGCGAAGCCGGATTTCTCTATACACTGCTAGCTCGTTATCGCTCGCCATGAAAAAAATCGACACCTGGATGGGTATAAACGTCTTAAAACAGTTGGCTGAATGGGGCCGAATGGATACAAGCCAGGGAAAGAGAGAAAAGGAGAGAAAGATAAAAACAAAAAAGCCGGTGATGCCCTTTGTCCCTGCATGTTATGGTACGTATTATTTCCTGAATGTTTGTATACATAAGTCTGTATATACAAACACCGTGACCAAGGGAGGATCTGGAGTGGGTGTAACATATATGAGAACATTCGAGATCCCACCACGTCAGCACTTATATATACTGTATATCCTATAGTCTGTTTTTCCCCTGTTGATGTTAAGGAGGGATGGGCGTATTTATTTGCTCATTTATGTTTTTTAAATATGGTTTTAACTTCCTCCCTAGGCCTCAGTCAAGCTTGGGGAAAAAAAACACACACACCCCCTAGACCCCCCCTTCAAGATAGATTTGTACATTTATCGGTAGAAAAATGTCCCGCCCAAAGGCCGATTCCTCCTAAAATTACCGGCTTGCTATCGCTCGCAAGGAAAAAATCGACACCTAAATGGCACGAAGGGTCCTAATATTGACAAATAAATGGGGTGAAAGGTCATAAATCACCAAACTAATGGAACCAACGTCTTAAATCTCAAAACTAGTGGGGCTAAGCATTAGGGAGAAGGGGGTCCAGAAAAACGGTCTGTCTCCCCTTAACCCCTTCAGACTCTCATGACGCAGAGGTTGCCAGATTAGCAATAAGAAATAGAGTTCTCTCACTCTTATAATTACCTCTCCAAAACTAGTTTTCTGACCACAGCTAACTCAAGACAACTGCAGAGGTTGAAGTAACTAAACTAAAGGTTTCTAAATACCCCTGATGATAACAAAGGCTTCAAAGTATCCCTAACGGCTCAAAATCGCGTCATATGTCGGAGAGGGTTAAAATCTAGCTAGCCCTTCTTGAGTTACAGAGGTTATAGAGTTCACGATTTCTGGGCTCTATTTATACTCGGGACAGGTTATAGAGTCCGTTCATTCTAGGTAGGGCAGACATTGTAACTTCACATTTGTCACTCAGAAAAGGCCTATAGAGTAATCGAGCTAATTTTTCTACCAAATATGAAGACTTGGGCTAGGGAATATATAGGTGCGGACATTGACAGCTCATTTGCTCTAGCCCTTTCTTGAGTTACAGGGGTTAAAGGTTACGATTTCTACCCAACCTAGAATGATATAGTATAGGGTAAACAATGTACAGTTGCTCATATAAGTTCTGTTCCTAGCTGTATACGTGATCTAATGTATGAAAGTAAAATAGTATGAATGCATTGCCAGTGTACGGTCTCTTTTAACCCTTTCAGTGCAGGTGATGTCCTTTTGATTTATTCTCGCTACTACCAGACGATTCTGTTCAGCTTATACGAAGGACCTCTAGCGATTAAGAGGCTACACCCTATCTAAATTACCACTCATAGCTTCCGCAGATCCTTCCTAAGCTGCATAAAATAGTCTAAATGTAGCTTGAATAATATAGAGAAGACGTCACCCGTAACGAAAGACCAGTTGACATTTTGCTACCGAAAAATGTACAAATTATCTTGAAGGGGGGTCTAGGGGGTGTTTTTCTAAGCTTGATGGAGGTCTAGGGAGGAAACTTAAAAACAAATATATGAATAAATTAATTAATAGACCAAACAAACGGCCACTCTCCCCTTAACTCATCTGCATGCCATACTCTGCTTCTTTTCAACTGGCGGTAAACTGAATCCCTTGGCAGCTGATTTATCGGTTCTTAATGGGAAAAAAAAAAAAATAGGAAAAGTGGGGATTGGGCCTGAGCATATAGAATAGAATAGAATAATGGCAAAAATATGAAACTTTTTTTTTTTTTTTTTTTTTTAAGAGACAATGAACGGAGGAAGGAAAAACACAGATAAAACAAAAAGGTCCATGTGCCTAAAGGCATCCTCCATTCATAAAATGTTTGTAACAACTGGATTTAAACATTTGTTGATTGTAAGTTTGTGGAAAGCAATTCGAGGGAAGTGAATTCCAAAGAGTAGTAGCTCTGGGGATAAATGAATTCTGATAAGCAGAAGTTCTGCATTGTGGAGGAGAAAGTGTAAATTCATGGGCGCTCTCAGCTGCCCTAGTTCTACGGGGAAAGATGTGGAGAGGCGGCACAATTGAAGCAAGTTCCTCGGAACAATTGCTGTGAAAATATCTGTAGAATAATGCAAGGGATGCAACGTTTCTTCGTATGGCTAATGTAGGAAGGTCCTGTGTGATTGCAGGGTTATTGATTAATCTAATAGCTTTATTTTGAATTTTGTCCAACTGCCTCAATGCAACCACTCCACTTCCACCCCACAGTACCATGTCTCTGCATCATATTAAGACCAAGTTTATATAATCAGCACCATATTTCACTACAAAATCTTCAAAATAACTGAGAAACCTTGATGGGAACTTTGCAATTTACCGACAGTTGAAAAGAAACAGAGTATAGTCAGATAATTTAACTATTGCACATGGAACTGTATGTATGTATGTATGTACTCAGGCACATACCCCATTGCTGGAGGTGGCCGACACAAGACAGAATCCGAACAGAAACAACATTTAAAGTTCCTATTCTCAGGGTCCAGGACCACTCGCGTTCCCTCGTCCGTTTCTCTGTCTCGTCAAGACTGGTAATTCAATCATGGGCATTATATTTCTATGTATAAAATCACGGAGAGGAACAAAACTTATGTGGCCAACTGTACTTCGATCATTGGCTTACAAATAAATACCATGCTAAGTAGGCTATAGGCGACTTTATTCAAATTAACCCCTTCTGTACCGGCGACGTCTTTTTAACTATATTCTGGCTACTATTCGACGGTTTTATTAAGTTCAAAAGGGGCCTCCAGCAACTAACAGGCTTCGAACTATCTCCCTTAACCATCTTTCCTATCACAGATCCTTCTTAAACTGCACAAAATCGTCTAAATGTGGCAACTATTAGACGATTTTATTCAGATTAGGAAGGACCTCTAGCAATAATAAGGCTTCGAACTATCTCAAGCAACTCATTTAGCTACTGCAGATCCTTCCTAAGCTGCATAATATCGTCTAAATATGGCTATAATATAATGTAACACACGTCGCTGGTACTCAAAGGGTAAGGTGTTGAATTTATCTCGATCAATGGTCCAATCCCTTCGGTATAATAATATGTTTTTATTTTCTATTCAGATTTAAACTATAGTACTTTGTAAAACTAAAAAAACACACATTTTAGTTCATGTACTACTTTTCCTACTTCGGAGGCGGGTGGCTAGGAATCCTCCTCCCCTTGGTCAAATTCACCTACTAGACGAGACAGAGAAGGGGCTAGGGAACGGGAAAGTGTTCCCAAGAACTGGAACTTAAAATGTTGTTTCGGTTCGGGCTCTTATCTTGAGTGGGCCATCCCAAGCTCTGGGGTATTTGTTATGCCCTGTTTTTCTACAGGATTAACTTGGGTAATGTGAGTTCTAAATGACTGGGTATATAAGGCTGCATGCACAATACAAGGTATGAGGAATAGAGAACACAAGTTAAACACATGGTAACAAGACACACGATCACGTTTATTGATGATGGTTAATAGGAAGCATAAGAAGGTATGAACACTCGTACAAGACAAATGATAGAATTGAACAACTAGCATTAAGTGGATCTGGATGGAGCCTAGTCTCCCACTTCCAACGTTCAGGTATTAATCTTCTGATCACTGGTTTTGTTCGCAAGTTTATACTGGAGACCCTTAATGTTACTTATAGATTCAATTTCACTATTTAGATTGATTACTGGTAGCTCTGGTGCACAAGTGGTAGTTCACAGACTAGATTAGACACGCGTATTTTAGAGCACGGGAATTCTAGTAACCTCAGGGGGTACTGATCTAAGTTTTATATTCTTATAGCAGAAACACGTAGAACGCAAATCAGTGGGCGAACATTAGATATCACTAGGGTTTTACTTCTATGTAATAATATCTAGATATATGGGTAATTACGAGAGTTAATATCGCCTGTTAATTAATAAACACTGATACGCTTAGCACCTCCTAATTGAATGGTTATATATGAATTATACTGGGGCAAAGATATAGCCACTTCATAGAAATATTAATAAGTGAGTCTCTAAATAGCACTGTAACACTGTAGTACTGATAGAGTGAATCTTGGGTAGTATTTGATTGGTCTGGTCCTGGTTATCTTGCATCCGTGATGTTGGGGGCTAACGACTGGTTCCGCGGCCGTCCAGGTGGTCCATATGTAGGAAGTTCTCAAGACGGATCTCTTGGCGATCATTACTGGCTACACTCTTATATACCCACTGGTTTGTGAAGGTTATAAGGTGCACGTAGATTTCTTGTACGTGGACAGATGCTTCTATCTCAATCTGCCACGGAGTCTGCCGGCTCTGGAACTCAATTCTCAGGAACAACACAAGGGCAGAGCTAGAGGTCAACTTAAGGGGGCCAGCCACTGGTTGGTGTCTATCTTTCAACTGATTTTACTGGGGACTGGAGCTTGGTTTATAGGCTCGGTTTTGGACCCTGTAGACCATAGGGATCTCGAGTTCTTATGGATTTATTTAAGCTCTCAATGGATACGGGAACTAGGTAAGGTGGTGATTACTGTTGTGGCACATGGCTATATGGAGCCTTCATAATGTGATATAACTGAGCCTTAGTAAGAGGTACTATTTTGGCTATACTGGAAGTATTTAGGGAAGAGAGACTGGATCTACTTTGCGAGGAGGACTGGGACAGCTGTGATAGGAGCATCTCTCTTAGATTGTTCAGTCTTCGTTCTATGGTATAGCTGAGGTGCTAATTTGGTTATCAGAGTATGCAAGAAAGGTTAATGGGTTATTGTGGGTTAATAGAGGTTAGTAAAGGTGTTAGTCATGCATGGTTAGTTCATTGATAGGAAGAATTCCTGAGCTACCTGGCAATGACCCGGAAGTCAAAACAGGGGTCAGGTATACCTCCGCAGGGGTGGGGGTCTCCCTCCTCGGGTGGGTAAAAAGGGGTAGGTGCGCGCCCTCTCTCTGTGATGGTCGTCCGGCGGCTGTGGCTAGGGGCTTGCCATATCACAAGTGTTTGTAATAACCCTCTGTTTATGAGACAGATGTGGGTGTTCGTAATACCAAAACCGAAGGTGCCTTGACTAGCTGGTTTAATCGGTTGGGTTGTTAATTGCATGGTTTGCTGGATGTGGTGGAGACTGGGTTGCTAACTCTGCCACATTTATCTGGAAGTATGGCAATAGAAGTTAGTCACTGGCGAGGCGGCTAGCCTCGCACTGACGATCATTTGGTACAGGGTTGTGAATGGGTTGTGAGGGAATAGATGGCATGCAAAGGGTTAGTAAAGTTCTAATGGTGTTCCTTCCTACTGGGGGAAGGTAGGCTGGATAGGAGTATATATACAAAAGGTTTGAGAATGTTAGCAATGGAAAAATTAAGGATATTCAGGAGGTATGGTGGAGAGGCTAGGTCGGAAAGGAGTCGAGGAGCGTAAGGGGTTAACGAGAGGGAGAGGGTTAAGGGGGGCTACGTGGAAGTTTGACCCTAAGGTCTCTGGGCGTAGGGGTGGCATTAGACTACAGTTGGTATCGTAGCTTGGGGGTTACTGACAGGGAAAGTATGTTAGCCAAACGCTACCGGGGGATGAGCAATATGGGGTGCTATATGAGTCTGGAAGAGATAGAATCATGTGGACTGTGGGGCTGTGGGGAAGAGGAGGTTAACTGTAGGTGTGTGCTTGACTGTGGATAAAAGTAGAGAAAATCATGGTGTATTATTACTCGTCAATACGATGGTTATGGACACTGTTAATCTTACACTATTTCTTGCTGACCTAGTTGTTCCTGGGAACTGCGTTTTCTATGACATATACACCAAAGAAAGCGGCAGTTCGTAGGGGTAGCTTCGGTATTGTTTCATGGTGAAAATCGTCGAGACAATGGTAAAAGAGGGTTGTATATACAATCTCTGGTTGATTGAGGTAAGAATTAGAGTTACTGTATGGTGGCTAACATCTTCAGTCATTTCTGTCTAGGTCTTACAGGAACGATGGTTATATATTATATACACTGGTGTACCCGTGGGTATCATCGTTTCTTATCAATTAGGACATGGGGTTTTAACATATTACTTCTTGGATGGAAAAAACATACATAAATTTAGGTCTGTCTGAACTGGTTGGCATTGGCTCAACCTAGGGACAGGGCATGGGTGTATTAAATTAAGGTGTATTCATGTTCATCCTCATGTAGATAAAGGTGTAGGACACGAGGGGTAGTGTATACGCGAGGTGGGGGAAAGGTCAGTGGTAAGAAGGGATAGGCATGCAGGTGTGGTTTGGAGCTGCTTAGCCCTGCGGGCTTCGGCCTGTCTTAACTGGTTGGCTTGGTCACCTGGTCCTTTCGTTCTGTGGGCCTTTCCTTCGGGTGTTTCTATTCCCGTTTCCTGGTGGTGTTCGCTCGTGGCTTCCGTGGTGGGCTTCTCGTTCTGGGGCATTTTAGTATTATTAATTTAATTTAAAAGACCTCCATTATGCTTTAAAAAATACCCACAAGATCAACCTTCGGTTTAAATTTGTGCATTTTTCGGTAGAAAATGCCCCGATCGAAGGCCGATTCCTGTTTAATAGCGATATGTTTACGGCTCCAACTTACTAATATAGCCTGAAACTTGCGCAAGTGGTCAATTATATATAGCACAAATACTAACTATATTCCGGTATAATACATTTGCCTGTCTATGTCGGAACAGCCACTATAGAAAGAATACTACGATTATCAACACAAAAACTATCATACAGTACTATAATTTGTTCCAAATACGTAAGCCAAAAAATCTTGAACATTAACTTCTATAACTCATAAACGACTAATGTAATCCAGCTAATATTTCTACTATTTGGGAAGGGTCAACCAGGGAATAGGTGTGGAAATGTATAGCCCATTTGTTCCAGCCCATTTTTCAGTTATAGAGGTTAAGATTTACGATTTCTGGTCTACCCATTTGGAACAGGGTATAGTACGTAAACATAATAATAATAATAATAATAATAATAATAATAATAATAATAATATTTATTCAGTTAGCAATTTACAGAGTTGGTACCACATAGTATGTTACAAATATGACATGTACCAGCTTTGCATAATTCCAACTAAGGATAGCCCAATAAGGCCGTTAGGCGTATTTCCATTGGGGTCCTTGTGGGATTAGGTTAGCTGGGGAAAAGGGGAGGATAAAGGAAATAGATACTTTAGAGAAAGTATTTCTAGGGGGTTATTTTAAGATACCTTACATCCTATGGTAAATATCAGTAATCCGTAATCAGTAATCATTTCAGTTTGGTTTGCCTATCTCTTATGTCGTATTTAGTAGTAGACATAAGCTTGGTGCTCCCTTCTCGCAGCTGTCCGGTTCAGGTGTTCCTTCAGGCTACGTCTGAAGGAATACAGTGTTCTCTTTTCACGGACTGACTGGGGTAGGTCGTTCCAGTCTTTGATGGCAGTGAAGAAGAATGTTTGCTTACCCTGTCCTTGGATTTTCGGGACCTTAAAATTAAACATCCAGTTTCTTGTATTATGTCCACTCCTCTCATTTGCTTTAACAAAATCACTCTTAAGATACTCTGGAGCTCTGTCATAGACAATTTTGAAGGCATTAGTGAGCCTGATTTGTTTGGCCCTGTCAGAGACATTGAGCATACCTAGTGACTGAAGTTGTTCCTGGCCAACATATGATCTGGGTCCTAGGTTCAGCATGAACCTAACCATTTTATTTTGAGTGACCTGAAGTTTGTGCTGTGCTGATTTAGATGATGCAGAGTACCAGGATGACACAGCATAGTCAAAATGACATTGAACAAGCGCTTGGCAAAGGGTCTTTTTGGTCGCCGCTGGCAAGCATCCCACCTGTCTATACAAGTATTTACAAATAATAAACACAATTATAGACATGTAACACATGTAAGTAAACTCTAACCTAGATATGCCATACCCACTTGTAAATACATATACTCATACATGTTCACAGTGAAAAAATAACTGATCCACACTACCATAGTTACCAGTGAAATTCATATAACAGAGAATGTTTGCATGTTCGTTTTCTGTTGATTTTTCTTTCAGGACTATTATGTTTTAGTCAACCACAATGTCGGGGCTTGTGGAGGTAATAAAGAATAAATACAAAGAACAGTTAATATAAGATTATACTCAAGTTGTTAATAATATCTCACAGTCAAGAAGATAACAACATCTCGAACAAAATAGCTTACTTATTAGTTTCCTCCCTAGACCTCCATCAAGCTTAAAAAGACACCCCCTTAGACCCTTCAAGACAAATATGTATATTTTTCGATAGAATAATGTCCCTACCGAAGGCTGGTTCCTTTTATATTACAGGCTCGCTATCGCTCGCCAGGAAAAAATCGACACTTATATTACACGAAAAGTCTTAATATTGACAAATAAATGGGGCGAACGGTCTTAAAATCGTCAAACGAAAGGGGGCGAACGTCTTAAAATTTGAAAACTAATGGGGCTAAACATGATCGAGGAAGAAGGGGGACCAGAAAAATTACCCATCTCCCCTTAAAGGAGTTAAAATTGAATCCTGACCAATGATCGATATTCTATTTATGACAATTAGTCTATAGATGTGATGACCTCATATGATTCTTCTAACTCAGGAAGGGTTGGAGCAAATGGGCTGTACAACTTCCTTACCTATTTATTGGATGATTTTTGTTTTCAATTGGTAGAAATATCAGTTCGCTTGCTCAACCCCTTGTTTAGTAAGAGATTGAAGTCAAGATTTATTGACCTATCATAATGAACAGACTATTATATATTTTGTTTTCTTTTATGAGAGTGAGGGAGACAAAAGGCAGAACTGCCTGTATCGAGTGCCTCCCCCAGAGTTGAAAGAGTGACAGGGCCAAAATCAAGGATTACCAAGGAAGACAAGCAACAGCAGACCTATATGGTCCTTAATTACATATAGGCTGTTTGTAAAAAAAAATTGCCACAGCCATCAATTATATCACGAATATTAGAAAGACTGCCTAACACATTAATAATTATAAGCCAGCCCTCAGCAAGCAGCTAGGTCACCCAAGCTGTTCTTGACCTTCTCCTCCCTCGTCCCTCCCTGCACGTAAGGTTGGACTACTAGAGCTGAATACATTAATGGGTGTTATCGAGTTATAGAGGTTAGGGGGTCACGATTTCTGGCCTACATATAATGAATGGACTATAGAAGGACCCCAAACAAGCTACTGAACCCCGAGGACCCAAGCATTAGGGCCTCCACATTATAGGAGTGTCACTTAGGGGCCCTGAATTATGAACCCTACGTTAGGAGGGATTTCCATCAGGGACTCTACCCCCCTCCCCCTCCACCCCTTTGTTTCCCAGTGCCTGTCATTCCCCATATTGTCCCCCCCCCCCCCCACACCACTCCTCTTCATCTCCTTACACCATAACCTCCTTCAATATCGTTACATCCGAATCCAAACCAAGAAGCAGTAAGCCTACAGCAAAGATGAGGCGAGGATATTCTTGACAGAGAGAGAGAGAGAGAGAGAGAGTAGTAGTAGTAGTAGTCAGAGTGAAAGTGATTGGATCGCGACTTGCCTGACCCACAAGACACACGAGTCACACAACAGAGTATAACCTTGGTATAGCCATAAGGTCAATATCCCTATAGTCCGATTATTCTAGGTTGGGCAGAAATCGTAACCTCTAACCTCTCATAACTCAAAAAAGGACTAGAGTAATCGAGATAACATTTCTACCAAATAGGAAGACTTGGCTAGGGAATATGTGTATAAATTGACAGCTCATTTGCTCTAGCCCTTTTTGAGTTATAGAGGTTAGAAGTTACGATTTCTGCCCAACCTAGAATGAACGGACTATAGCAGAGGAAATTAAGGGAATAATCCAAACTTCTCCGTGTATCAGCTATTATTTTTTGCTTACCTACAGTATATGTAAGTCTGTTATAAAATGTATGTATATTTTCGTTGTACTGTATATATTTTATCACACATTTACCTACATTATACAGTATGTGTACAGTATATACAGTATGTGTACAGTATATACAGTATGTGTACAGTATATAAAGTAATATTTATGTTCTGCTTACAATATTGTATAGGTAGGTATCGTCTACTTTGTTATGCTGGTGAGAAATTGCCTTGCTCCCATCTAAATTACTCATATATTCCAACGAGCTGCTAGGGGAGTAATATTATCGACAAGTAAACACAAATCGAGTATACTGTAGGTAGGGATGGATAAACAAAGAAGAAAGAGAGAAGGAAAGTGGAAACGGAAAGAAGAAAATAGAGGAATAAAAAGAGCTATTTTGATAAATGATTAATTTTCTTTACTTTGGGTTAATCAGTTAATTAGAATAGGACTTAGAGGCTATTAAGGGGAGATTTCCACCTGGAGGATTTTTTTCTGGACCCCTTTCTCCCTCATGTTTAGCCCATTGCTTTTGAGATTTTAAGACGTTCGCCCCATTAGTTTGGCGATTTTAAGAACCCTCCCCCCATTTCTGTAAATTTTAAGACCATTCGTGCCATTTAGGTGTCAATTTTTTCCTGGCGAGCGATAGCGAGCCTGTAATTTAAGGGGAATCGGCCTTCGGCCGGGACATTTTTCTACCGAAAAATTTACAAATATATCTTGAAAGGGGATCTAGGGGGAGTAATTTTAAGTTTGATGAAAGTCTAGGGAATCAAATAAAAACCTCCCCTTAATCCTTCTGGATTATTAAGCCAGGTTCTATGTTGGTGGTGTAATGGTTTAGATGCTTATGTTCTGGGTGTGGTGTCCCGAGTTCAAATCCCGGGAGGACCATATGCTTTCATTAGTTTACTCAAGTACATTGGGGTTTGTAATTGATGATTAATGTTAAGAACGGGGTGTTAGTTATTCATTTAGTTATTTAGTTTGAAGAGTTTGTGGTCAAGAGATCAATGACACTAAATAGAAGGAATACCTTTACTGATGCCAAGAGGCCTACGGGCGGGGCGAGGGGAAATGGTGTTAAGAGGGTAGGTAGCACACCAGATCTTTTTATTTTTATTTCTTTAATGTTGCCGGCAAAATTTCTGGAATCTTTTGCATTTGTATCCGAAACTAGGCTTAAGAGGGATGGGTTTATTTATTGGATAATTAATTAAGGCAATTAATGAATTTATTATTTTCATAGATTCCTCCCCAGACCTCAATCAAGTATTACAAAACATCCCCAAGATCCAGCTTCTAGATACATTTTTATATTTTTCGGTAGACAAATGTCCTGATCAAAGGCCGGTTCCTCCTAAATTACAGGCTCGCTATAGTCTGAGTAAAACAGGCTATAGTTCATTTTATTATATATCTAACCTGGCGAATTATCTCTCCCTCTCTCTCTCTCTCTCTCTCTCTATATATATATATATATATATATATATATATATCACACACAAAGGTCAGTTCACACACACAGGACAAGATACACAGTGAAAGTTGGTAACCCTCCGACATAAAGAAGTCACCATCCTATACCTATTTGGACCAGGGTTGATTTAATATAGATAGATCCAACGAACTTGACAATATTCTTGATCTCTGACCTCTCTGTAACTCAAAAGGGGTCAGCCAGGGAATAGGTGTGGAAATGTACAGCCCATTTGTTCTAGCCCTATTAGAGTGACAGAGGTTAGGGTTCAGGATTTCTGGTCTACCTACTTGGAACAGGGTATAGGGTAGGGCTGGAGGGGGTAAATAACAGCCAGTGGTATGAATGAGACAATAACAAAAACAACCTAAACCATACCATTGTCACTGCCTCTAATTTCTGGTTCATCTATATACTGTCTTCGAGTCCCTTCAGTAACAGCTATTGACCAACGTCCGCCATATTGGAGCCACTTTTTTTTTCTATATGGATGAGGAAGACCAAAGGCAAAACTGCCTGTGACGAGTGCCTCCCCCAGAGTTAAAAGAGTGACAGGACCAAACTCAAGGAACGTTCGAGCCAAAATGTCTGGAAACACGGAGTTTGAAACAAATTAAGTCATAGGATGAGGGAAAGATGGATTCAGGGAGAGAGCTCCAGAGCTCAGCTGTTGAATAGAAGAATGATTGGGATTAACATTTCACTCTTGAGTTGGAGAGTTGTACAGAGTAGGGGTGGGATTGATGTCATTAGCTGATCTATTCATTCATATAATCCTGTCCATGTCCATGATAAACATTCAGCAATACTGACACCTGATATATATATATATATATATATATATATATATTAGCTTTTCTAATTAAGGAAAACCAATCTCTCTTGCTACAGGATCTCTGCCTCGTCCCTGCTCCAGGGGAGATTTTTAGTTTGTTCCCTAGACCTCCATCAAGCTTAAAATTACACCTAGACCTCCTTTCAAGATAAATTTGTAAATTATTCGGTAGAAAAATGTCTTGGCCGAAGGCCGTTTCCTCTTAAATTACAGGCTCGCATTCGCTCGCCAGGAAAAAAATCGACTACCTAAATGGCACAAAAGGTCTTTAAATTGACAGAAATGGGGTGAATATTCTTAAAATCGCCAACCTAATGGGGCGAACTTCTTCAAATATAAAAAACAAACAATGGGGCTAAACATGAGGGCGAAAGGTGTCCAGAAAAAAAAATCCCTCAAGTGGAAATCTCCCCTGAACCCCTACAACGGTTTGATGTGAAGGTTAGTTGGATCTGCCTTCAGGGTTTGGACAGAGACAAAGTACAGGTGGTGAAACAGAAGATTGTGATCAGCAGTGGCAGACGTGGTATCCTAATTAACCTATATCACGTGCTTTCGATATTCTTGTGTATACCTAGAGGGAAAGGGAAAGTGGAAACCAACATTGGTCCGTTACGAGGCTAGTTTAATCAATGGTCCTTCTCTAATACTCGATAATTGAAGCCTATATTTTGAATCTTGAAGCTATTCGAGTGTAGCCTACAGTAAAACAATTGAGCTAAAGTGTCAATGACCTCAGTAACCTTGCAACGACAACACTTGGTAGGAAGGGGAGGAGTAACAAACCACAGCCACAGTGCGCTCTTGGACACAAATGATAGCCTTAATTTTCCGAAGCTACTTCGGACTAAATCCTATCTTAATAGATTATATACCTAGTATATTTAATTAAGTAGGTTGAAGAGCCAGAACTGGCCATAAATTGTCCTAGACCTACAGTAGAATGTAGGCTGTGTAGCATTAATTTTACATTGCACACAAAACAAAACAAACAGGACACGGGGGAGGGGGGTATTGAAAAATGTATTATTCCCGACATTGAGCAGCGCGTCAAGTGGTTATGAGTGATGAGTGACTGGTGACAGTGGTGGTGCAGACGAAAATAGGTCCACCAGTTCCTATCTCCGTTATAATATACGGTCTTATTTATCCAAGTGCTGTCAGGTATATGGTTATTAGGGTATAGCTAGGGTTGCAGGAACTAAGGTGAATAAATATCAAAATTTGGTGTAAGGAGGGCCGGTGTAGGTTTAACCCCTTCTGTACCGGCGACGTCTCTTTAAGTATATATTAGCTATATTTAGACGATTTTGTGCAGCTTACAATGGATCTGTGGTAGTGAAAAGGGTTAAATGAGATATTGCAAAGCATGTTAATTGCTGGAATCCCTTTTTAAACTGAATACAATCGTCTAATAGTAGCCAGAATAATGTTAAAAGGACGTCTCCGGTACAGAATGGGTTAACAGTAAACAATTGTGGTAGACAACATTATAGGAAGGCATACACATGAACTGACTACTCTTGGAGCTTCCTATCAAATAAACTAGCCGGTTTTCACAGGTAGGGGAGGGGGGGGGGAGTTGGGAGGAAGAAAGGGCGGGGGGGGGGGGGGGGGGGAAAAAGTAAGGTAGAGAGGGGGATAGGGAGAGAATGGAACGAGCGGAAGAGGGGGGGGGGGGTGAATGGAAGAGGAAGGGAAGAATGGGGAAGGAGAGGAAGGAAGGGAGAACGAGGGATGGGGAATGGTAGGGAAGGAAGTTGGGGAAGTGATAGTGGGGACGTAGGGGAGGCAAGGATAACAAAAGAGGGATGGGGAAGGGAGAAAGTGGTGAGAGGGAGGGAAGGTGGGGAGAGGGGAGGGGGTAGACAGAGGGAGGGAAGTGACGTGGTGGTGGTGGTGGGATGGGACGTAGGGAGGTAAGGAAAAAAATAAGAGGGTGGGATGGGAGAGAGAGAGAGAGAGGGGGGGGGGGGGGGATATGGCCTTGCATCTGAGCCGGCGCCCAGTGGTGGTGTTGCGTCATTCTCTCGATCAGCTG
This sequence comes from Paralithodes platypus, assembly GCA_032716605.1. Taxonomy (NCBI): domain Eukaryota; kingdom Metazoa; phylum Arthropoda; class Malacostraca; order Decapoda; family Lithodidae; genus Paralithodes; species Paralithodes platypus. The sequence continues at coordinate 20,888,119 of CM064555.1, read as the reverse complement.
GTAAGGGTGCCAAGTGTAAGACGATTACCACACACAGACCTGCTGACTCGCGCTAGACCGGCTTTGTATTATTTCATAGTTCTTGAGAGTAGAGTTAGTTTCCATACATTGCTGCCTACCTCTGTCAATTGCAATGATATAGTTAGAAGGCTATATAATTGACTAGTTAGGTACTACATAGGTTTATGCGGCATTTCACCCACCGACATCACATCCACAGATTGACCGGCTCTACACTCTCATACAAACCCTACGCAGAGTTAATTTGCTCCTTTAGTATTTAAAACTATTGTCGAAAGGAAAATACGTGTGGCTAGATAAATGATATATATATGCCACGATTCACCCACAACCACGGATTTAATAATAAGACCGTTATAACTATCCAAACTAGACTTGGGAGTATATTTATATTGTTACTAGCCTAATTTCCATAATTAGTTAGATTAGAATCATCTTCCTCTTTATATGAATTATTGTCTACCATTATCAATCTAATGTGGCGACGATTCACCCCTCTATAGGCCTACTAATTCTACAGCGTATTTTGTTTTCATTTGACAAAACCCGTACGTATTTTTCTATATTGCTAGGCATCCTTGTTAACTGCTATTCTGTGGGGGCGCTCGGTTATGGCCTTGGAATTGCTCGGGGCCTTGGGGCTGTTCGGCCAGGCAGCTTGGGGAACAACAACAACAACAACAACTGCTATAAACATGAATGCAATTAATAAATCAATGGTTAAATATAGAAACAAGACGATTATCTACCAACACCGCTCGAGCAAGACCGGCGTTTTAACCCCTTCAGTACGATGACCCCGTTAGAATCAAAGGTAAAAAGGCGTCATGGTACTGAATGGGTTAAGGGGAGATTTCGACTTGAAGGATTTTTTCTGGACCCCTTTCTCCCTCATATCTAGTCCCATTGCTTTTGAGATTTTAAGACGTTTGCCCCATTAGTTTGGTGATTTTTAAGAATTTCCGCCCCATTCTGTCAATTTTAAGACCTTTCGTGCCATTTAGGTGTCGATTTTATCCTGGCGAGCGATAGCGAGCCTGTAATTTAAGAGTAATCGAAGAGTAATCGGCCTTCGGCCGAGACATTTTTCTACCGACAAATGTACAAATTTATCTTGAAAGGGGGTCAAGGGGGTGAAATTTTAAGATTGCTGGAGGAGATATCAATTAACCCCATTAAGTCCAAGAAATAGATTATAAGACTAAGAACCTCCCCAAAAGACGAAAAATACGATACAGACCAAAACATGGATATTTTCTTCCATAATGCTACCTCTACCATAATGACCTATTTTGAGACACACATAAATAGGTAGTGTTCTGGTAACTATTACACGATCATTTTCAGCTTAGGAAGGACGTTTACCCATGAAAAGGCTAAAGACTATCTCAATGTATCCCTGTAGCTACCATATATCCTGCCTCTTATGATCAATAATTTGTATGAGCGATATCTCAACTTGATGTATTCGTTTCGAGTGAGATAGACAAACACATGTTCCTTCACTTATCCACCCTATTCAACATCTGACAGACATTAAAATACAGAACAGAGCAAGCCAAACGTAATGACAGCTGAGACATGACTTAATTACGCGACTGTACTTTTATTTTTTCCCGTAACCCCCCTCCCCCTAATAAGCCGTAACCTGTCAAGAGGAAAGAGGTGGGAGCCGGGTAGTAGTGGTGACCACCGGCTCTGGCATCGACCTTAGGGGAAATTTCCACTTGAGGGATTTATTCTGGACCCCTTTCTCCCTCATGTTTAGCCCCATTGCTTTGGAGATTTTAAGACGTTCGCCCCATTAGTTTGGCGATTGTCAGCACTTTCGCCCCATTTATGTCAAATTTAAGACCTTTCGTGCCATTTCGGAGTCGATTTTTTCCTGGCGGGCGATAGCGAGCCTGTAATTTAAAAGGGTAGGCGGGACATTTTCAATCGAAAAATGTACAAATTTATCTAGTCTAGGGAGTGTTATTTTAAGATTGATGGAGGTCTAGGGAACAAACTAAAAATCTGCCCTTTAATGCTTTGGAATATACAGTAAGTCACTTGAACAACAATGACCTACGTAGCACAACAACTGGACCCAGACACACACACTTTATCTGTAAGTGTTTATTGTGTTATCATATCAAGCAGTATCGTTTAATGGGCGTATTTTATTTCATAATTTTAATCATTTATATATATATTTGTTTTTATATATTTTGTAGTTTCCTCCTTAGACCTCCATCAAGCTAAAATACACCCCAAGACCCTCTTTCATAACACCCCAAGACATAACACCCCAAGACCCTCTTTCATAACACCCCAAGACATAACACCCCAAGACATAACACCCCAAGACCCTCTTTCATAACACCCCAAGACATAACACCCCAAGACCCTCTTTCATAACACCCCAAGACATAACACCCCAAGACATAACACCCCAAGACCCTCTTTCATAACACCCCAAGACATAACACCCCAAGACCCTCTTTCATAACACCCCAAGACCCTCTTTCATAACACCCCAAGACATAACACCCCAAGACCCTCTTTCATAACACCCCAAGACCCTCTTTCATAACACCCCAAGACATAACACCCCAAGACCCTCTTTCATAACACCCCAAGACCCTCTTTCATAACACCCCAAGACCCTCTTTCATAACACCCCAAGACATAACACCCCAAGACCCTCTTTCATAACACCCCAAGACCCTCTTTCATAACACCCCAAGACATAACACCCCAAGACCCTCTTTCATAACACCCCAAGACCCTCTTTCATAACACCCCAAGACCCTCTTTCATAACACCCCAAGACCCTCTTTCATAACACCCCAAGACATAACACCCCAAGACCCTCTCTCATAACACCCCAAGACATAACACCCCAAGACCCTCTTTCATAACACCCCAAGACATAACACCCCAAGACCCTCTTTCATAACACCCCAAGACATAACACCCCAAGACCCTCTTTCATAACACCCCAAGACATAACACCCCAAGACCATAACACCCCAAGACATAACACCCCAAGACCCTCTTTCATAACACCCCAAGACATAACACCCCAAGACCCTCTTTCATAACACCCCAAGACATAACACCCCAAGACATAACACCCCAAGACCCTCTTTCATAACACCCCAAGACCCTCTTTCATAACACCCCAAGACATAACACCCCAAGACCCTCTTTCATAACACCCCAAGACATAACACCCCAAGACCCTCTTTCATAACACCCCAAGACCCTCTTTCATAACACCCCAAGACATAACACCCCAAGACCCTCTTTCATAACACCCCAAGACCCTCTTTCATAACACCCCAAGACCCTCTTTCATAACACCCCAAGACATAACACCCCAAGACCCTCTTTCATAACACCCCAAGACCCTCTTTCAAGATAAATGTGTACAATTTTCGATAGAAAAAATGTCGCAGCCGAAGGCCGGTTCCTCTTAAATTACAGGCTCGCTATCGCTCGCCAGGAACAAATACAAACCTAATTGACGCGAAAAGTCTTAATATTGACAAAGAAATGGGGTGAAAGGTCTTAAAATCGCCAAACTAATGAGCCGAACGTCATAAAATCTGAAAACTAATGGGACTAAACAAGAGGAAGAAGACTGACCACAATAACGACCCATCTCACCTTATTAAAGAATTATGTTTACCAGGAATCCAGTGATAAGGGTAACAGCCAAGATTGACATTAACCAACACGCACGCAGAGAGAGACAGAGAGAGAGAGAGTGAAAGTGTGTGTGTGTGTGTGTGTGTGTGTGAGAGAGTGAGAGTGAGAGTGTGTGTGTGTGAGAGAGAGAGAGCGAGCTAGAGAGAGTGAGAGTGAGTGAGTAAGAGTAATAATTAGTTAAGGGGCGGTATTTAGTTTGTTCCCTAGACCTCCATCAAGCTTAAAATTACACCCCCTTGAGTCCCTTTTAAAGATAAATTTGTACATTTTTCGGTAGAAAAATGTCCCGGCCAAAGGCCGGTTCCTCTTAAATTACAGGCTCGCTATCGCTCGCCAGGATAAAATCGACACCTGAATTGCACGAAAGGTCTTAATATGGGGTGAAAGTTCTTAAAATCGCTAAACTAATGGGGCAAACGTTTTATAATATGAAAAGCAATGGGGCTAAACATGAGGGAGAAAGGGGTCAAGAAAAATATCTCTCAAGTGGAGATCTGCCCTTAAGTCACTCTTGAGACAACTAGGCTACAGGAAATGGTGTTATCGTCAGCAGTTCTATATAAGACGACTGATTCACCTCTGTTACCAGCCTATACTATGTTCCAAAGAAGTAGGCTAAAACTCTTCAACATTAACCTCCTTAACTGACAAACGACTGGAGTAACCGAGCTAATTATGTCTACCAATTGGGAAGGGTCTGCCAGGCAATGGGTGTACACAATTACATCCCATTTGCTCCAGCCCCTTTTTGAATTGCAGAGGTTATATAGGGTTCACAATGTCTGGCCCACCTACTTAGAACAGGCTATAGCGTAATTATTATCCATTTCGTTATACCATTTCGATATACCATTTTTATTTGCCATTATAACCGGGCCATCATTAAATCGTGCAGCTAAGGAAGGATCTGTGAGAGTCCGTGATAGAATTGCACGAGTGTTAAGGGGAGGGAGATATCCTACACTTGAGGGATTTGTTTTTCTTGACTCCTTTCTCCCTCATGTTTAGCCCCATTGTTTTTCTAATTTTAAGACGTTCGCCCCATTATTTTGACGATTTTAAGAACTTTCGACCCATTTCTGTCAATTTTAAGACCTTTCGTGCCATTTAGGTGTCGATTTTATCCTGGCGATAGCGAGCCTGTTATTTAAGAGGAACCAGTTTCAGCCGGGATATTTTTCTACTGAAAAATGTACAAATTTATCTTGAAAGGGACTCAAGGGGGTGTAATCTTAAGCTTGATGGATATGTAGAGACCAAACTAAAAACCTCCCCTTAACCCTGAGAAGAATTCGACGTATTTTAGCAGTTTATTCTGGCTATCATTAGACGATTGTATACAGCTTCGGAAGGATCTGTGGGAGTTAAAAGGGTAAAGACGGCCCTCAATCAACCCTCTGATTTCCATATACCCTTCCTAATCTGGATACAATGGTCTATTAATACCCAGACAACGGAAGCTAAATTGCGTTATAGGATCTTGAAAGGATAAAGGTTGATATGACTGCTATAAAGGTTGATATGACTGCTATAAAGGTTGATATGACTGCTATAAAGGTTGATATGCCTGCTATAAAGGTTGATATGACTGCTATAAAGGTTGATATGACTGCTATAAAGGTTGATATGACTGCTATAAAGGTTGATATGACTGCTATCAAGGTTGATATGACTGCTATAAAGGTTGATATGACTGCTATAAAGGCTGATATGGCTGCTATAAAGGTTGATATGACTGCTATAAAGGTTGATATGACTGCTATAAAGGTTGATATGACTGCTATAAAGGTTGATATGACTGCTATAAAGGTTGATATGACTGCTATAAAGGTTGATATGACTGCTATAAAGGTTGATATGACTGCTATAAAGGTTGATATGACTGCTATAAAGGTTGATATGACTGCTATAAAGGTTGATATGCCTGCTATAAAGGTTGATATGACTGCTATAAAGGTTGATATGACTGCTATAAAGGTTGATATGCCTGCTATAAAGGTTGATATGCCGGCTATAAAGGTTGATATGACTGCTATAAAGGTTGATATGCCGGCTATAAAGGTTGATATGACTGCTATAAAGGTTGATATGCCTGCTATAAAGGTTGATATGCCGGCTATAAAGGTTGATATGACTGCTATAAAGGTTGATATGCCTGCTATAAAGGTTGATATGACTGCTATAAAGGCTGATATGACTGCTATAAAGGTTGATATGACTGCTATAAAGGTTGATATGACTGCTATAAAGGCTGATATGACTGCTATAAAGGTTGATATGACTGCTATAAAGGTTGATATGACTGCTATAAAGGTTGATATGACTGCTATAAAGGTTGATATGACTGCTATAAAGGTTGATATGACTGCTATAAAGGTTGATATGACTGCTATAAAGGTTGATATGACTGCTATAAAGGTTGATATGACTGCTATAAAGGCTGATATGACTGCTATAAAGGTTGATATGACTGCTATAAAGGTTGATATGACTGCTATAAAGGTTGATATGACTGCTATAAAGGTTGATATGACTGCTATAAAGGTTGATATGACTGCTATAAAGGTTGATATGACTGCTATAAAGGCTGATATGACTGCTATAGAGATTCCACTATAGTACAGTGGCGCTAATAAGTCTCAGCTGTCATTACGTTTGGCTAGCTCGGTGCTGTAATAATGTCTGCCAAATGTTGAATAGGGTGGGTAAATGTAGGAATAGGTTTGTATATCCCCGTCGAGATGAATAAATGAAGGTTAGATATTGCCGAAACCTATTATGGGTCAAAATAGACTTAGTGCCGAGACATCACTTATTAGGCCGACTGTACTCTATATCAGGAGGATGACCACTATCAGATAAACGGGTTTTCCGTGTTGCAATAGTCGGGATTTACGCAGTTGGATAGTTCCGTGGATAGTGATAGATAGTTCAATGACATCCTGTGCTCCTTGCCTATCTAATTCACTATTACCATTAGTTCACCGCAGTATCATAACGGCTGCAACATTTAATTCACAACTGTATTCATCCTATTGGTTGACAATATTGCCCGGGGGACCAATAAGGACGCACGGTACGCCCTGTAATTGTGAGCAGTGTGTTGTTGTTGTTGTTGTTGTTGTTGTTGTATCAGTATTTTACTCCCAACATTCTCATACGACCCCTGGAGGTGGTAATGTGTGCTGGAGCCAGGGAGGGGTGGGGGGGTGGGGGGCGGGGGAGTACTCTCACAAAACTGTTGCGTTGTAGTTGGAAATTTCCCTTTCGGTGTCTCCAGAACCATCTTGGGTGGTTAGGATAGGTCTTTTAAAAAATCTATATGGATTTTTCCTAGTGGATTTTGAACAGATCTGCTAGAAAGGAATCATCTGGTTAATTTCGAGGGTGGGCTCCTCCGTTGGAAATCGAGTTGATGATTTAGTTTATGAACAAAATGTATATATATATGCATGTATGTCCTAGAGGCCCTTCTAAAGTTGAATAAAATCGTATATGTTCTTAGCCAAAACATAATGGAAAGAACCCCATTATACAGAAAGTAGATCAAATATATATACCGGTCCGAACATTACGCTACATATTGTTATCAAATATATATACCGGTCCGAACATTACGCTACATATTGTTATCAAATATATATACCGGTCCGAATTACGCTACATATTGTTATCAAATATATATACCGGTCCGAACATTACGCTACATATTGTTATCAAATATATATACCGGTCCGAACATTACGCTACATATTGTTATCAAATATATATACCGGTCCGAATATTACGCTACATATTGTTATCAAATATATATACCGGTCCGAACATTACGCTACATATTGTTATCAAATATATACCGGTCCGAACATTACGCTACATATTGTTATCAAATATATATACCGGTCCGAATATTACGCTACATATTGTTATCAAATATATATACCGGTCCGAACATTACGCTACATATTGTTATCAAATATATATACCGGTCCGAATATTAGGCTACATATTGTTATCAAATATATATACCGGTCCGAATATTAGGCTACATATTGTTATCAAATATATATACCGGTCCGAACATTACGCTACATATTGTTATCAAATATATATACCGGTCCGAACATTACGCTACATATTATTATCAGTAACTATTATCAGATGAAAGTATTTTCCTTGTTACAATGATTGGGTTTTACGCAGTTCATTCAACCCCTTCAGTACGATGACGTCATGTTCATCAGATTCTGGGTACCATTAGACAATTTTCTTTAAACTCTCTCTAGGACTCAAAGGGGCTAATAGGATCTAGACAGTTAAGGGGAGATATCGACTGGAGGGATTTTTGTCTGGACCCCTTTCTCCCTCATGTTTAGCCCCATTGCTTTTGAGATTTTAAGACGTTCGCCCCATTAGTTTGGCGAATTTAAGAACTTTCGCCCCATTTCCGTCAATTTTAAGACCTTTCGTGCAATTTAGGTGTCGATTTTATCCTGGCGAGCGATAGCGAGCCTGTAATTTAAGAGGAACCGGCTTTCAGCCGGGACATTTTCCTACCGAAAAATGTACAAATTTATCTTGAAAGGGGCTCAAGGGGGTGTAATCTTAAGCTTGATGGATATCTAGAGACCAAACTAAAAACCTCCCCTTAACCCTTTGAATAGCATAGGTCCTTCTTAACCCCTTGAAGATTTAAGACGCATTTCTTTCATATTTTCTGGATATTATTAGATTGTATTGAGATTAAGATGAGTATATGGAAGTCAGGGGTTGTATTGCGATGGTCTGTATCTGTTTAACTCCCACAGCTCCCTCCTAAGCTGTATATAATCGTCATGTGATAGCCAAACTGTCAAAATGCGTGATGATCCTCTAGGGGTTAAAATACATATGATTGTCGAAAATACATATGATTGTCAAAAATACATATGATTGTCGAAAATACATATGATTGTCGAAAATACATATGATTGTCGAAAATACATATGATTGTCGAAAATACATATGATTGTCGAAAATACATATGATTGTCGAAAATACATAATTTATGATTGTCGAAAATACATATGATTGTCAAAAATACATATGATTGTCGAAAATACATATGATTGTCGAAAATGCATATGATTGTCGAAAATACATATGATTGTCGAAAATACATATGATTGTCGAAAATACATATGATTGTCGAAAATACATATGATTGTCGAAAATACATATGATTGTCGAAAATACATGATTGTCGAAAATACATATGATTGTCGAAAATACATGATTGTCGAAAATACATGATTGTCGAAAATGCATATGATTGTCGAAAATACATATGATTGTCGAAAATACATATGATTGTCGAAAATACATATGATTGTCGAAAATACATATGATTGTCGAAAATACATATGATTGTCGAAAATACATATGATTGTCGAACATTTTAGCCAGAATCATAGGTAGAGAGGTGTCAAGGGGAGGTTTTTAGTTTGTTCCCTTTTACCTCCATCAAGCTTAAAATTACACCCCCTAGACACCCTTTCAAGATGAATTTGTACATTTTTCGGTAGAAAAATGTCCCGTTCCTCTTGCATTACAGGCTCGCTATCGCTCGCCAGGAAAAAATCGACACCAAAATGGCAAGAAAGGTCATAAAATTGACAAAAATGGGGCGAACATTCTTAAACTCGCCAAAATAATGGGTTGAACGTCTTAAATCTCAAAAGCAATGGGGCTAACAATGAGAGAGAAAGGGGTCCCGAAAAAAAAATCCCTCGCGTGTAAATCTCCCCTTAATGAGAGTGAGCATGGGTACAAAGTAATTAACTACGCCAGGTAAAGCAGACATAGTGTGAATATAGTGAAGGGCGGCGGAGGGACAATGGGCACCTTATCTCATTATCTGATGACTACGCAAGAGAGAGAGAGAGAGTGAGAGAGAGAGAGTGAGTCAAGAGATAGAGGGCACTATTATATCACCCACCTTGATAAGAACAAAGCCTTGGATGTGTTTCGCTATCAGTATAATCCTTGGGAGGGGAGGGCTGTTATCTGAGAGACCTTTATTGGTATCTATAGTCGGTTCTTTATATGTAGGACACAAATATTAAAGGGGGTAGGTGTTAGTTATTTGTTTATTTATTGATATATATTTGTCCTATTCTTTGGAGTAAGGGGTCGGGCGCAAGTTGGACTAGATAATAGTCCATCAGGCGCCTGGCCCGGGGAGACGATTAATATGAAGGGTGCGCCTGGAAGTGTGGTGGGAGGGCTTGTGGTTTTGGCTCCGCTGCATGTCTGCCTGCCGAGATCGGAACCTCTCCGGGTGGTCGGGGGCCGGGGGAGTGCTGGAGCGACCTTGGTGACCCTGGTCTCTGGGTCTTCTCCTGGGTGACCTGGATGTGTGTGAGTTTGTGCTTTTTATCTGTGTTTATTCGTTGTTTTATGTTGTTTTTGTGTTTTCCCTGTTCTTGCTCTGTCTTGAGTCGGCTACCCCCAAAATGGGGATTGGACCTGAGCATATAGATAGATAGATAGATAGATTTGTCTTAGTTTCCTCCCAAGACCTTCATCAAGCTTAAACATAACACCCTGAAGATCCCCCTACGAGATAAATTTGTACATTTATCAGTAGAAAAATTTCCTGACTAAAGGCCGATTCCTCCAAAATTAGAGGCTCGCTAACGCTCACCACCTAAATAGCACGTAAGGTCTTATTATTGACAACACAAATGGGGCAAACGGTCTTAAAATCGCCTGACTAATGGGCGAACGTCTTAAAATCTCAAAAGCAACGGGGCTAAACATGACGGGAGAAAAGTGTCAAGAAGAAAATCCCTCCAGTGGAAATCTCCATATTTTGTTTGCCATTCATTGCTCTACAATAGCATAACTACAATCAACACTGGGCCAGTTGGAATTCTTGTCGGGTGTTCAGTCGGCCAAATAAGTTCTGTTCCTCTCCATGATCTTATCTGACTAGTCAACTGATAATTATAATAAACCACACTCGCCATTCATCCAAGATTATTTTACTTGCATACATAAGATCACGACTAGGAAATGAACTTACGTGGGTAACTGTACACGCAGGTAAAAAGCGGTGAGATCTCCGCATTAAGGAGAGGTTTCCACTTGAGGGACTTTTTTCTGGACCCCTTTCTCTCTCATGTCTAGCCCCATTGCTTTTGAGATTTTAAGATGTTTGCCCCATTAGTTTGGCGATTTTAAGAAGTTTCACCCCATTTATGTCACTTTTAAGACCTTTCGTCCCATTTAGGTGTCGATTTTTTCCTGGCGAGCGATAGCGAGCCTGTAATTTATGAGGAACCGGCCTTCGGCCGGGAAATTTGTCTACCGAAAAATGTACAAATTTATCTTTAAAAGGGGTCAAGCTTGATGGAAGTCTAGGAAACACACTAAAAACCTCCCCTTAACTAGGGTATCAGTTAACCCCTTTTGTACCGGCGACGTCTGTTTCATTTAGCTATACTTAGACGATTTTATTCAGTTTGAAAAGGGCCTCAGGCAAGTAACAGGCTTCGAACTATCTCACTTAACCCTATTTACTACCACAGATCCTTCTTCAACTGCACGCACTCATCTATATGTAACGAGTATATATAATTAAAAGGACGTCGTCGGTACAGAAGGGGTTAATCGGGGTATCAGTTACGCAATAATTATGACAGGGGTTATAACCTGGGGGGGGGGGGAAGGGGGGGAATTCGGGTTAGTGATAAGGAAGAGATAAGCTAAAGATATAGATGATGATATGTAAGAATGTATGTCGAGGCTTCTGTACCGATAACGGGACATGAAGCTTTGGATCATATGAAGATCCTCCCCCACCCCAAGACCCACTTGGGGGGGGGGGGGGGGGGATGAGGAGGATCTCATATGATCTAGCCTGGGGTGGAGGTTCTTTACTTGATCCCCCTGCGATCACCATGGCCTGACCCTATGACCTGACCTTCGGGTTACACCTACCCTAACCTAACCTATGTACTCATTATGTCCTTGCAATAATTAGTGTAATAATAAAGGTAATCTGAATAATGTTGTATTCTTTGAGCCTTCTATAGTTGATTTACATTCAAATGTTGGGGGGGGGGAGTCAAAAGAAGGCCTATAGAAGCAAACTAAAAAATCTCCCTTTCAGTGGCATCCCCTTTGTTGCATCATTATTGTGGTAGGAAGACTTAGTAGTGTTAGGTATTACTTCATTGTCTCTCTCTCTACTCACATACCTTCTCTGTCTGTCTGTATGTCTGTCTCTCTCACTCTCTCTCTCTCTATTTATCATTTACAGTGTCAGCCGGGAAAAAATATATATACAAAATGACGTAAGCCAACACCAATAAACTGAAAGCCTAGTTAATTCTTGGAGGCCTAACAGATATAAAAACACGACTATGATATTATAAGAACATAAGAACATAAGAAAAATGGAAATCTGCAGAAGGCCTATTGGCCCATACGAGGCAGACCCCTTCCTCCCTACATCCCTATTTCTTGTTCACAACTGAAACATTTCATAAAAGCTAGTGGTGGGAATTCCTGCATTTCTCCAATATTAATACTGCCACATACAGTATCTTATTCAATGCCATAGCAATTCAAGGTATTATACAGATTCCAATCCAAGAGTGAAACAATATTCCCAATCTTTCTTCTGTTCAAAAGCTGAGCTCTGGAACTCTCTTCCTGAATCCATCTTCCCCTCATCCTATGACTTAAATGACTTCAAACTGTGTCCAGGCATTTTGGTTCGAACATTCCTTGATTTTGACCATGTCACTCTTTCAACTCTGGGGGAGGCACTCGTCACAGGCGGTCTTGGACCCGTGTTGCATAGTGTACAATTACAAGTCATATTTTAGTTATTGGTCCCCCCCCCCCCCCACGGCCCTATGGTTGACAATGCAGCCCACCACCCGCCGCCCGCGACCTTCACCCATATGGAGTACTGGACACAAGGGCTACTTTCTCTTGTGTTACCCTTTTATATATTCTGGCTATGATCTGTAGTTAACCCCACGAATAATATTTCCCTCTCCCTCCCCTTTTCTCCTCCCCCTCTCCCTTTCTTTATCTCTTTCTACATCTGTATCGCTTTTCATATATATATATATATAGTATATACAGCATATATATACACAGTATATACTGTATATGCACGTGTGAGTTACCGAGCCTTGGTCACTACGACGTGGCACTTGCGTAGCGGAAACAGAAAGGGGAACTCTTAATAACAACACAGGTTCCCCAGGTTGAGCCAGGTTCCAGCACCATCTTTGCCACCTCTAGGATCCATGGGTTAGTGTTGCTTAGCCTTAACCCTCTCGCTATACTGTGGACTCGGGGGTTGCCGTTTATCATTCAGAAATAAAGTTCTCTCAATCTCATAACTACCTCTCCAAAATTAGTTTTCTGCCCACAGCTCACTCAAAGGCAACTGCAAAGGTTGAACTAACTAAACTAAAGGTTTCGAAACACCCCTGATGGTCACAAAGGCTTGTAAGTATCCCACAAAGGGCGCAATTCGCGTCCTGTGCGTTAAAGAGTTTAGCCCCTCACATACAAACACAGAACAGGTATCAGGAGTCAGGATAATAATTACATGAGGTAGCCTAGGGTGTTTCTTGCGTAACAACCTTGATCGGACGCCAGCACTAAAATACCCTTATAGTCTACTTCATACAACCCTGCAACAACAACAACAACACGGTCTGAACACCAAGGCTTAAACACATATACACGCTACTTGCAAGGAATCCTGCTGAGAGAGTATAACGATTAACCCTTTCAGTACGATGACGTATTTTTCTCTCATTTTGGTTAACATTAGACGAGTTTCTTTAGCTTACAATATATATCTCAAGGTATATATACTGTATTGTTAAAAAAAAAAAAAAAGGGGGTATTCGATTCACTTCAAACTGACATCCACAATTTAAGGTTATAAATGATGTCCTAGAGTGTACAGTGAATGCCTTTATAGCATAATCTATATTTTATTAATTTCACCACAACACCAAAATCCTCCAATGAAATTAATGAAAGCATATACAGTATGTGATCACTCGGGATGGTATGGTATATTATATTAAATGATTACATTATTTGTATATATTTGATATTATTATAGTAAGTAGGATATATAGTATTTATATAGTATAGTATAGTATTTGTAGTAAGCCTATATAGTGTATAGTATTTATAGTATATTAGCATATACTGTATAGTATTTCAGTATGTTATAAATCGTTGGTTTGTAAACAAGCCAAGTGTTGTGGATGGCAGAGTTCCCAACAAGTATGATTGGCAGTGATTATTCTCAACCTGGCCCTGGCCTTAACACACTTCTATACATCACCAACCACCACCACCACCACCACCCTTGCATAATATTCACTCACTACCACTACCACACACACTATCTCTCTCACGCTCTCTCTCTCTCTCTCTCTCTAATTTACTCTTATCATCACCAAGACTCAACACCACCCTAGCCCATACCTGACACACACAAGGGGTTAAGTGAGATGGTTCGAATCCTGTTAATTGCTGGAGATCCTTTTTAAATTGAATACAATCGTGTAACAGAAGCTAGAATAATGCAAAGGACGTCGCCGGTAGAGGAGGGACAACGACGACTGATAAGAGTCCTACTGTAAAGAGATAACACTATTCTCCCTACAGATGCCCAAGTGAAGTATGACGCAACCCAAGACCGACAGACAGACATACAGACCGGCAGACAGACATACAGACCGGCAGACATACAGGCAGTCAGACAGACCGACCGACAGACAGACAGACAGACAGACATACCGGCAGACTGACTGACCGACAGACAGACAGACATACAGACAGACAGACTGACAGACGGGGTGCACCGGCTTCACCCTACCTACGCCCAGGGTGGTCTTGGTTGCAACCCATTAGTTTGGCAACTTAAAAATTTCACCCCATTAGTTTTGCGATTATAAGACGCTTCACTCCATTTCGACTGGGGAGATTGTAAGCACCCACCGAGCAGGGCAGTACCCAGGAGAGGCCGCATTAGCGAGCCTGTAAATTGATGGTGGGTAGAATGGGGGTAGGTTGTTATGGGGGTAGGGACCTTAGGGTGTGATGGGGGTAGGGACCGTAGGGTGTTATGGGGGTAGGGTGTGGTGCGGGAGTAACAGAAGAGGGTAGAGAGGTGAGGGAAGGTGATAGGGTGGGTAGAATGGGGGGGGGGTAGGGTGTTATGGAGGTAGGGTGTGGTGGGGGAGTAACAGAAGAGGGTAGGGAGGTGAGGGAAGGTGATATGGGGGGTAGGGTGTGATGGGGGTAGGGTGTGATGGGGGAGTTGTTGTTGTTGTTGTTGTTCCCTAAGCTGCCTGGCCGAACAGCCCCAAGGCCCCGAGCAAGGCCAAGGCCATAACCGAGCGCCCCCACAGAACCCTCCCCACCGACCACAATAAAGCCTGGGTGACCGAAGCCACTCCATGGCGGGGAGCTGAGGAGGGTGCGGAAATGCCCGGGAAACCAAAGCCCCACCCAGGGCCCTGTGTCCCTCAGCAATTATGAAGAGAAAGTTGAGGGGCAAGGGAAAATGTGACGCTTTGGCTTCCAATCTTGGTAGATTGGGAGGTCAATCCACGTTAGAGACGCCGTCACTTGAGATCTAGAAAATATATAAGTAAAAGGAACAGTCAGAGTAAGCTATGGGTATGGCAGAGATTGCTCAGTTCTCACTCTGATAGACCAGCCCATCACCACATGACTAGAACCCAATCCTCTCAGCATCAGCTAGGAAAGGCCCTAGAAAGCCGCCTTTGGCGGGGGGATAGCTCCCCTATTTCAACCCTTTTCGGGGTTGGGCACCCGCCCATGGGGGAGTAATATAAGCTGGTAGGCAGGTGATGGGAAGGGGGGGAACAGGATTAGATAGGGTTGATTAGTAGTAGGGAGTGGTGGAGGTAGGGTGTGATGGTGGTAGGGTGTGTTGGGGATAGGCTGGGAGGAGGGTAGGAAAGTAAGGGGAACGGGGGGGGGGGGCAGGAATAGATAGGGTTAACAAAATAAAAGTAAGCTATTCAAACTAGTGAGTGAGATATAAACAAAGATGTGATGAAATGCTACCTGTTGACGGCCGGTGGATGGCACACAGTACAGGCCTGGTGCCAAAATTATCCTGGGGAGAGGCCCCTGCTGGGGGGGGGGGGGGGGGTAGAGAAGGGGAGAGAGGGGGGTGGGGAGGTGAGGGTAAGGGGGGGGGGGGGGGGGTTAGGGGGGTAGGGTGTGGTGAGCAAGTGACAGAAGGGGGTAGAGGGGGTGAGGTAGGTGAGGGGGGAGGGGGGGTTAGGTTGTTAGGGGGTAGGGTGTGGTGAGCAAGTAACATAAGGGAGGGGGGTGTGAGGGAGGGGGTAGGGAGGGGGGAGGGGTGTTAGGTTGTTAGGGGGTAGGGTGTGGTGATCAAGTGACATAAGGGAGGGGGGTGTGAGGGGGAGGGGTTAGGTTGTTAGGGGGTAGGGTGTGGTGATCAAGTGACAGAAGGGAGGGGGGGAGGGGGGCGGGGTGTAGGTTGTTAGGGGGTAGGCTGTGGTGATCAAGTGACAGAAGGGAGGGGGGGAGGGGTTAGGGTTGTTAGGTGGTAGGGGTAGGGTGTGGTGATCAAGTGACATAAAGGAGGGAGGGGTGTGTAGGGAGGGGCTGGGAGGGGTGTTAGGTTGTTATGGGGGTAGGGTGTGTGATGAGCAAGTGACATAAGGGGGGGAGGGTGTGTAGGGAGGTAAGGGGGGGTTAGGTTGGTATGTGGGTAGGGTGTGGTGATCAAGTGACATAAGGGAGGGGGGGGGGGGAGGGTGTGTAGGGAGGTAGGGGGGGGGAGGTTGTTATGGGGTAGGGTGTGGTGGGGAAATGACAGGGAGGGGGGGGGAGGGTGTGTAGGGAGGTAAAGGGGGGTTAGGTTGCTATGGGGATAGGGTGTGGTGAGGAAATGACAGATTGTGTAGGGAGATGATAGGGGGAAGGGTAGGGTGACAAAAAATGGGATAGGGTGTGGGGAGGAAGCGACATAAAGGGGTAGGGAGGTAAGGGGGTGGGTAGGGTGTGGTGGGGAAGTGCCAGAAGAGGGTATAGAGGTAAGGTGAGAGGGGGGAGCACGGGCGGTAGGTGCAGTAATCTAGGGTGACAAATGGGCTAGCTAGGATGTGGCGGGGGGCGGAAGGGTTTGGCTGGACTGGGAAGCTATACCCTATTTCAAATCAGTAGGACATTAACCTCAATACATCACACACGACTTGAGTAATCGAGCTAATGTGTGTACCATTTAAGAAGGGTCAGCCAGGGAAGAGGTGTGGGAATTTACAGCCCATTTGCTATAGCCCTTTTTGAGTTACAACGGTTAGGGTTCACGATATCTGGCCTACCTCATTGGAACAGGGTATAGACAATGTAAGGTGTGGGAAAGGTGGAGTAGGGTTTCGTAGGCTAGGGGTGATCGGAATAGGATAGGGTGTGGAAGGGGAGAGTTGGTAGGAAGAGGTGAGGGTGAAATAGAGAATAGGGTGTTAAATAAAGTAAAATAGGGGACAGGTGTGGTTGGAAGGGTAAACAAGGGATAGAGTGGGGAGGTAGGGATTTCAATGTTCACACCTATTCCAATGTTCACACCTATTCCATGTTCACACCTATTTCAATGTTCACACCTATTCCATGGCAGAAATATTAAATCGAGTATTTTACTCGTGTTTTAATTATGGGAGGTTAGTGGTTAAGGGGGCTCAACTCGCTTTTATTATCTGTCTCTCCCTCTCTCTTTGGCTTGTATCCAATTGGCCCCATTCAGCCTACTTTTTAAAGACGTTTACCCCTATCCAGGTGTCAATATTTTCCTGGCGAGCGGTAGCGAGCCAGGAAAATATATATTATTTGTTTTGACATCAAGCTAAATTTGTACATTTTTAAATAGAAAAACTTCTCCATACAATGCTGGCTTGCTATCGCTCGCCAGGAAGAAATCGACACCTGGATGGGGATACACGTCTTTAAACAGTTGGCTGAATGGGGCCGAATGGATACAAGCCAGAGAAAGAGAGAAAAGGAGAGAAAGATAAAAAAAAGCCAGTGACCTCCCTTAAGATTGTTGCCTACCTATAGACCAAATAAGGCAGGTGAATTACTGTATATACGTCATTGATGATGTCACAGTAGCCTCCTGTCATGTGAGAAGTACGGATAATATGACATACACATACATACACACATACACACATGCATGCACACTCGTATACATTAAACAGTATAAATTCATACAAATAAAAATACATACACATACTACACACACACACACATTTTAAAACACACATACATACACACGCACATACATACATACAGTACATATACACGCATACATACATACATACACCCACAGTATGTAATGTATGATCTATAATACACAGAAATACACCGAAATGATTATTATGTAGTCAGTCAGTCAGCCAATCGGTGACTCGGTTGTAAAATATTCAGCTACTCAGTCAGCTAGTAGGATTAATTTAGCAGTGTATTTCTTGTACAAAGGACTGGGGTTCTCGAAAAGTGGCTCCAGTCCTGACAATGTACTTAACTTGCAGTGTGCTGGCTTAATAATCCAGAAGGGTTGATAGCCTCTGAAGTCCTCTTTTAACTAACTAATTGATTGTGTAGTAGTTAAATAAGATGACAAATTAACGGCCGTATAGCAAATTATTCTTGTACATCAATCATGCTAACTTTCTCACCCTATATGAAATTAGGAAGTGTGTACAAATGTATGTGGCCGACTGTACAGTATAGTATATAATGTATGGGTTTGCCTTCCCAATGATACATACTGGAGTGTAATGCGTTAACGATAATAACGGCCCGGTGTAGAGGGTGCCAACAAGGAGTGCCAAGCCTATGTGGTGCCTATGTTGATACTGACATCACTATCACTACTATTATCACCACTACTATTACTATTACTATTACTACTACTACTACTACTACTACTACTACTACCCCTTAAGTCTCCGGCCCTTGGAGTGTAATGTAGAGAGGTTAGCGATAATAACGGCCCGGTGTAGAGGGTGCCAACAAGGAGTGCCAAGCCTATGTGGTGCCTATGTTGATACTGACATCACTATCACTACTATTATCACCACTACTATTACTATTACTATTACTACTACTACTACTACTACTACCCCTTAAGTCTCCGGCCCTTGGAGTGTAATGTAGAGTGGTTAGCGATAATAACGGCCCGGTGTAGAGGGACAGAGAGGGTGCCAACAAGGAGTGCCAAGCCTATGTGGTGCCTATGTTGATACTGACATCACTATCACTACTATTATCACCACTACTATTACTATTACTACTACTACTACTACTACTAGTAGAAGAAACCCGATATACAGTATTTGATATGACGACATATTTTTCTTATGGTATATGATGGGGTTTCTTAGTATACCTTCCTGCAAATAGAACTATTGATGTATGTAAAATGAGTATTCTCAAAGCTAATATTCGTAAAAAAACAAAAATAAAAAACAAAAACAACATTAATTGTATTTGCTGATGAATTTTTAATATTAAATCCTAGTGTACTGTATAATTATATACTCTTATAGCTACGGTGGTGAACACAGGTCTTTACTAATAGGATGAACATTCATTGTTTGTTCTTTTAAATTGTTTTTAGTTGTTTTTTATATCGTTTTGCAAATATATCAAGTTACATAAAAAAAAGCTTATGTATTAGATATGGCATGTAATAAAACTATATGTAATCTCGTATTACGAAATAAAATTGATTGATTGATTGATTGATTGACTACTACTACCCCTTAAGTCTCCGGCCCTTGGAGTGTAATGTAGAGTGGTTAGAGAAAATGACGGCCCGGTGTAGAGGGTCGGAGAGGGTGCCAACAAGGAGTGCCAAGCCTATGTGGTGCCTATGTTAATACTGCTACCACTACTACTACTACTACTGCTACTATCACCAACACTGTTACTATCATATAGTATTGTGTCCTCACCTCACCATGACCAACACCACTGCCACCACCAACAATAATATTATCACCACTATCATTATCACTACAACTACCACCACCACCACCACCACTGTCCCCATCCTATTTCCTTACCATCACCACCAACATCACTATCACTATTTTTCATAATTCTTCTTCTTCTACACACTACATACCAATACTACTACGATCACCACCAGTACCATCACTACTTTCAATCATCATCACCAACACTGTAACATCATGACTACTATGACTAAACCAGATTGCCACCTTCGCCATTATGTATACCAGATATAACTTAACAATATCTCTGCTAATACCACACACACACACACGTGGAAATTGGCTGTGTTACTAAGGTGTTGGTTTACTGTAGTTGAATTATATTAGTAAACTGTGTCAATTATGTACTAGTAATATTAACACACACACACACACACACGCTCATTCTCTCTCTCTCTCTCTCTGGCAAAATATGAGAAGAGTCTCTCCAATGGAAGGGAATGTTTGGTGCTATGGCTATTATATATAAATACGATATAAACGTACATCGGCAGTACTTCTTTGATTTCCCATGGAATGACTTCTGCTTCCATGGCCAAGGACCCTCGGAGAGCGTTGAACGCATTACCTAGGTAAGGTGACCGGTCAACTCAACCAGTAGACCATTTCAACCAGTACCAAATCAACCAATACGGTTAGGTTAGGTTAGGTTAGGTTAGTACTATATTTTGACACTGGTTTGGTTGATCTGGGTTAATTTAGCACTGGTTGAGAGCTACTGGTTGAAATGGTCTACTGGTTGAGATGACATGGAACCCCGAGGTAATCCTCTCGGGCATGGAAGCGTACATTCTACAGTATTTTCTTTCTCTCAGTCTAATGCCAAACAATCTTGGTTTACTCACGCTTGTTCTACTGCTGTCCACAACAAGGAGGAAGCTTTCAAGCGGTACCGACGCCTTAAAACTCAAGTATCTTATTCTTCCTGTGTTTCTGCCTGGAATCAAGCCAATCTGTTCTTCGACATGCCAAACACTCTTTCATCAATAATAAATACACTGAACTATCCAACTCTAGCTCTTCCCAAGCTTTCTGGCATCTAGTCAAAACCCTCTCCAACAATTGTTCTTCCTCGTCTTTCCCTCCCTTTTTCCACTCTGAATTGACCACTTGCGAGTTTTGGTCTATAAGGAAATTGGAGCTGTGGCCATCAATATTTAGCAGAATTATCAGCTAAAATACGGTCACAATACATTTATAAATACACAAAACCAAATTTATCATACTTTTAATCCATCAGAAACCCACTGCCTTTATCTTTAATATTGATGTTCACGGCTCCAACTTCCTTATAGCTTGAAACTCGCAAGTGGTCAATTAGCACATCCACATCCACGAGCGGCCTTATAGTGTATTACCGGATCCTACACCTAATTAACCCTTTCAGTACCAGCGACGTGGGTTACCATTTATTATAACTATATATTTAGACCATATTTTGAAGCTTAGGAAGGATCTGCAAGAGTTAAAGAAAAATCGTTGCGATAGTTTGAAGCCTTATTTATCCTAGAGATCCTTCTTAATCTGAATAAAATCGTCTAACAGTAGCCAGATAGTGTTAAAAGAAGGGCACCGGTACTGCATGGGTTAACACCTCGCTTATCATGAGGTGACTTTGTTATAGCTTACCTTATCTTATAACTAATATGCGTTAAAAAATGGGTAGCCTCAGATTAATCACCATAAATATGACAAAGCCGGCCCATCAACCTAGATACCAGATATATTATCCGTCTTTCATATACTCACACACTCTCTCTCTCTATATATATATATACAGTATATATATATATATATATATATATATATATATATATAATAAATTACGTATCTCTCACAAATACATATTATGTTGCTTTTAGACTAAATAAAATCATCTAATAGTAGCCAGAATAAAGTTAAAAGGTCGGCACCGGTACTGAATGGGTTAAAAATAACTAATCGTCTACTGATTATCATTATTATCATAGTTTACTTCTAAGTGACCAAGCCGGCCAACATAGATATCAGTTATCATCTACCGGTGTCGATGAACTACTCTAAATATATCCCCACCAGCTCTCACACTGAAGAGAGAGAGAGAGAGAGAGAGAGAGAGAGAAGTAATACCTATCACTACTAGAGAGAGAGAGAGAGAGAGAGAGGGAGAGCGATCTTATAGGATCGAGTACAGTACAATACATCCAAGTATCGGAATCTTACACCCTATATTCTTACCATACAACCCCCGCACATCACGTTACCCTAGAGTGTGTCTCAACCGGTTCCCCAAATGCAAACACTGACATCAATATACAGTAGGTAAAGTACAATACATCAATATACAGTAGGTAAAGTACAATACATCAATATACAGTAGGTAAAGTACAATACATCAATATACAGTAGGTAAAGTACAATACATCAATATACAGTAGGTAAAGTACAATACATCAATATACAGTAGGTAAAGTACAATACATCAATATACAGTAGGTAAAGTACAATACATCAATATACAGT
Source organism: Paralithodes platypus (assembly GCA_032716605.1). NCBI lineage: Eukaryota > Metazoa > Arthropoda > Malacostraca > Decapoda > Lithodidae > Paralithodes > Paralithodes platypus. The sequence continues at coordinate 20,865,785 of CM064555.1, read as the reverse complement.
AGGTAAAGTACAATACATCAATATACAGTAGGTAAAGTACAATACATCAATATACAGTAGGTAAAGTACAATACATCAGATTACTTTAACTCCTTGGATATCATGACCCCTTCAAGATCACATAATAATGGCCTTGGTGTAGGAGACTAAAGCATTGGCACTCGTCCTGACTGTCCGTGGTTCGAGTCAGGCTGGGAGTATAAAGCACACACACACACACACACACATATATATATATACAGGTATATCGTATATATTCCCCGTGACGAGTATAATTTTTTCTCTAAAATACACGCATTTAAAACTTCTTAACGTGAAAATAAGTTAATTGAACTCATATTAACCTTTCCTACTCATTCATTATAATGATACAGACACGATGTTAGCTCGGTTAACCACTTGCAAATGTTCAGGCTGTCAAGTTATTGGAGCCGTACACATAGCTATTAAACATAAATACAATAATAATGTAGGTGCCTGCTGGATACAAAGTATGTTGGATCGGGTTTTATGTATAAATAAATAAATGTAGCCTACTACAACCGTAATTTACCTGGTAATTATGTTAAATATCGATGTCCACAGCTCCAACTACCTTACTGTATAGAACTAAACTCGCTCGGTAACCCCAAGCATATACTGTATATCATTAACGTCGTCACTGCATTGAAGTTTTCGTTTTTTCTCACAAATAAGTGTTTCCATCTAGGGGTGGATTAAGCCACTATAATATACAACCTGGAAGCTTCATACTAGTGAACGTCGAAGCACGCTAAAGTGATTTGTTTACAAATTAGCAAACCACACGTCACCACTTCATTAATGACGGCACTTGTTCTAAAAATTACAATATTTTAGTTTTAGTAAAATTTACACTATATACATATCTATATACAGTATATAATATTATATATATCTCTCTCTATATATATATATATATATATATATATATATATATACCGTATATATAGTATATATAATTATATATATATATACCGGTATATATATATATATATATCTCTCTCTCTCTCTCTCTATATATATATATATATATATATATATATATATATATATATACACAGTATATCAGAGATAAGTATTAAACTTGTGTTTCAGGATAACAAAGTAGCTTGGGAAATACACGATTGTATCCTATTTTTTCTCTAACCTCCACACATTATTTTTCTCGATAACATCCCTCTGCAGGCCCCTCAGTACAGGTGAACAATGGTAGACTACAGGTGAGCATTATTCAGAGTGTAGAAACCTTTCCTCGTAGCCCTAACTTATAGTAGCCCTAACTTATACCTGTGACCTAAATTTCCACCCAGGCCTATTGACGGCCTATTCTATGGGATCAGCTGACTTACACGTCATGCCTAATGTTTCTACTTTGGATTATAACAATATGCCCAACATGCACATCCAAGTTCTATATTAGCTACACGATCAGTTGAGTTGTACTAAATCTATAATAACTTTCTAAATTCTATAATAAACATTCCACTCACAACCCCAGCTCGTCTTGCTGCCCGAGAGCGGCCCTCTGCTGTGGTCGACAATCAACACATTATAAATATTATGTGATTGGGTTCAAGTCGTGAATTATCTAAGCGGTCACATAGGAGAGAGACATTTCCATTCATGTATTTTCAATAATCTACATTGAATTATATTTGGTCTCGAGTATATAATCGTTAATTACTTAATACTCGAATAAATAATTTAGAGATATATTACAAAATCATGCAATTAAATTTAATGTAATGAAGTATGCATTTCAATAACTTCCCTATGTTATTTGGATGCCAGACATCAGCCCTTACTCCCACAAGGGGTAGGGAGGATCAACGAGAGACACGAGAAAGGAAAAAGAGGTGACAGGAGAACACATTATAACAGTTCGCCCACAAAACGCAAGCACTGAAGCACACCAGCATTGAGAAGCAGCAATCACTCATCAGCCCCCTGAATCAATGGCTTCACCTCATATGTATGTATATATTCGTGAAAAGGTACTGTACAGTCATGCTTTCATGGTCAGTGTTAGCAAGGTGGACTATAATACCCTTTAGTTGAGTCACAATGAACAATTATATAGCCTCACGGGAGATTGATTATTGTGACTGAAATGCTATACTTTATATCACGATATAAAACCAATATAAATTGTGTATATGTAATGATTTATATACACATAAACTCATGTTAGTTTTTCATTCGTGATGAGGAATATTTGTACAATATTTGGGGGAATTATTATGATGTAGGCCTATCAACACGATAGTATCAAATTATTGAGTTTCACGATTCAATTAATGATCACGGTCTCATTTTCTTGCAGCTGTGCAAATAGTTCTAACGCATTTCGTACTTTTACCACGTCTGTAGCCTAATCACTTGTAAAATTTCGTAGACCCGTATGTTTTTATGCAAATATAACTTATCTGAAATTATTTTTTGATTGAACTTGCTTTTCAATAAATAGACAATATATATAGGCCTATAATAGTTTTGTATTTAATGTACAGACAAATATAGGCGCCTATTCATATATTCGTTTCCAGAAATGTACTTTAATTAGAAATAGGCGAGGTCCCCGACTATTTGAGTGACTGTACAGTACATAGTAGTACATACCACTATCTGAGCGAATATACCAATTGAGATTTATTTAGTATTTAAAATTAAGTAGGCCTATATAGGCTATAGGTAGGACAGGTAATTATTAGCCGAGTTCATGACTGTATATAACCTCGATAGTGTCACTTATGTCAGCTGTATCATATGTTACCAAAAAAGTTGATTTTTTTTCAGTGTGCAGTCCCCATAATTGCCCCCTACACCTGTGTCACATTAGCATCATGTGACCCAGAAGCAGCTGATGCCAAGGTAGCCACAGAAATAACCCCTTGACAAGAAGATTCGTAAGATGTGCTAAGTAAAATGCAACTATGCCACATTTCAATAAATGTCACTATTTGTTGGTATAATATTTGGCTTTTCTGTATGATTGTTGTACATTATAATATTTCCTTTAATGTAATAATGCTAGGTTTGTGATATACATTATAGACAGAATATATAGCAAACTATGATGTTCAATGATGGGCCGGAAAATAATATAATCAGCTTGCCGGTGGTATAATATTCATGTGTTGCATAATCCAGTACCATACGTATCATTTACGAGATAACATAGCTATTTTAACAGTCCCCAAAGAACTTTCTCATGTATTTACGATGGACATTTGGCATATTGTGTCGTCTGCTAACTGCGGCAGTACACCTTTGAGAATGTTGCCGGCAATCCGGAAGTGACGTAGAGTGACGTATCCATGACGTAAGAGCCAGGGAGCGCTGTGATTGGCCAGGGGGAGGACTTTATAGCATAGATCTGCACCCCAGCAGTTGCTTCGGCCTCTTTCTCCGCTCAGGACTTGTCAGAAGAAGGACGCATAACACACACACCGGCACCATGGGCAAAGCATTCGATCCGATGAGTTTTATGAAGGATTTCGTGGCTGGTGGGATTGCCGCCGCCATCTCCAAGACCGCCGTAGCCCCCATTGAACGTGTGAAGCTGCTCCTCCAAGTCCAGGCCGCCTCCAGACAAATTACTGCCGACCAAGCGTACAAGGGTGAGTCGCCATTTTGATGTATGCGGGAAATACCGAGGTTAATAAATCGAGAACAATAATGACCTCCGCAGTGCCGTTTTTATTATCGTGCAAGTACCGTTTTGTGTGGAATGAGAAATTCTGGGTTAACGGTAAAACTATGATGTTGACCAAATATGGGACGGTAGCCGGAGCCGGCGATATCAGCTGACTGCCATCTTGGGCCTACCCCGGTATATTGGACATATTAATAGTTTGACATCCAGGAAAGCATCTCTCGAAAGTCCCTTTGCTGGATGTGGCTCGATTTTAATAAGATGTTTGAATGTAAATTCTTATGTTCACTATTTTTCCGAGAATTGAACGGCATGGCGCCGGCAAGGCGGGGTTACGCAATAGTGAAGGGGGTCAAAACCCATTAGGCTAGTACAATGCTGGATTCTATAGTCTATTCGCTGCAATTTCGGTGTCTTTATTACAGAATGGACATAAATTCATTGGAGAGAGTAGGCCCTACAACGTAGAATGACACTTTATATCCATAATAGGCCTATTAGAAATCTTCCGTATGAAGAAAGGTTGAAGAAAATTAGGCATACATTCGTTCAAGTGGGATTAATAAAGGGGACATGAAAATGTACTAGGCCTAAAGCTCAGTGATAGCGAAACTCTTACAAATGGTTTCAAATTAGATAAATTTCGTTTCAAGAAAGATAGGCTAAAGGCAAATATTGGTTTGGTAACTGTTGTAGATAGGTGGAATAGGCTACCAAGTGCTATAGCCTAGTGGGATCAAGAACGATAGGGAGCTTTAAGATAAAATTAGATAGGCATATGGACGAGATGGGTTGGGTGTGAGGAGAATCTGTCCGGTGTGGGCCAATCGGCGCTCTGCAGACCCCAGTTTTTCTGACCTGCCCGTTTCGGTGAGGTCAGTCCTAATGGTGTTAGTAAGCTGGGCTTATAATTAGGGTTGCGTGTGACTGGGATCTGCCTTGTGTAGGCCAATCGGCTTTCTGCAGACTCGTTTTCTTATGCAAGTAGGCGAAAAATCATGACCTGTAACTCAAAACCGACTAATCAAACTAATATTTCTACCATTTGGGAAGGGTCCGCTAGGAAATAGCCTAGGCTAGGTGTGGGAATTTACAGACAATTTGCTCTTGCCCTTTTTGAGTTACTGGATAGACATGACTTCGCCTACTTGCAACGAATATACTATAGTCTGTCGAGCTTCTCACTCATTCCACTTTATTATTTGTTTATGAACCTGCCGAGGGTGGTTATGGGCAGTATGGTAGGAGTGTACTATAGTCTATTCGCTGTAAGTAGGAGAGAAATCATGACTTATTGTATATCCTCTGTAGCTCAAGAAGGGCTAGAGCAAATTGGCTGTAAATTTCCACATCTATTTCTTGACTGACTTCCCAAATGGCAGAAATATTAGCTCTATTACTCTAGTCGTTTTTGAGTTCGAGGTTAGAGGTCATGATTTCTCGCCTACTTACAGCAAATAGACTATAGGCTAGCAAAGCGAGTGGGTTTAGGCTAGGGATAATAAGGACAGTTACTGTACCAATGTTCTTGACATGATTAATCCTATGTTAGGCTATATATAGCCTAAGGCTAGTCTAGTAGGAGAGAAATAATTACTTAACATCTGTAACAAAAAACTTCTAGAGTAATCGAGGTAATAGGGCCTAGATAAGAACATAAGAAAATGGGAGTCTGCAGGGTATACTCATAACCGAAACTACCACTAATTATGGTAAATATTTATGAGTTGCACCACAGCTGGGATCTCATTTCTAATGGTAGTTTTGGGTTCCTATCATTCTATGCTTCATTGCTATATGCTTTTTATCCACGGGAAAATATATTTTTTTCTTGGCTTAATTTTTTTTTTAGCATTAACCCTTGTCTAGCAGGGTGTTTTGGGTTATTTTGGCCATATTCAGGCCCTCCTGAATGATCAATCCAGTATCTGCATGAAAAAAAAATTATTTGGCAAAAAACTATGCGCTAAAAGCTTCAAAATGAGACCAGAACAAGGTACGTAGCACTCGTGGTTCTTATACAGTGATACCAGTAACATGGGAGTTTAGTGTATTTCGGCATATTTTTCCCAGCCATGCTCACTACTGGCTACACTGCCGGCCTCTTGAGAACACAGGGAACATGAGTTAATGGGCGGCGGTAAGCCCTGGGAGTCAGCTGTCTGGCCCGCTGTGCTCCCGGCCATTTGCACTCTATTTTAACCCTTTAAAAGACTTAATAATGCTCCTAACTTGCTGCAAATTGGTGCACGACTTAAGTCGAGCGCCGCTCTTTAAGGGTTCACCTAACCAAAAAATCTAACTTAACCTAACTTAAAAGCCCCCAAATACATTTAGGTTAGGTTAATGGAAAAAAAAAAAAAAAAAAAAAACCAACTAAGAAAATAAAATATATTCTCGTGGATAAAAAGTATATAGCAATGAAGCATAGAATGATAGGAACCCAAAACTACCATTAGAAATGAGATCCCAGCTGTGGTGCGACTCGTAAATATTGACCCTAATTATTTCTCAATATTTGAAGGCTATTACAGAATAAGGATGTTGCAAAGATCATATTACATAAGAACATAAGAAAATAATTAAAAAAACATATTAAAATGTTTCAACCTCCGGAGATACATTTTATGTGCACTAGCTTCAAGAGAGGTCTATGTCGAACTACAAAAAGTGCCAGACGAACCCATCTTCACAAGGGTGCGCTCCACCTCTTCGAATAGTCTGCTGCACCAATTCTCAAACAACAACGAAGGGTGGTGCGCTCTTCGGTGCCACTAGCAAGAGTGGCGAACTCCACATAGGTGAACATAAGAACATAAGAAAATGGGAGTCTGCAGAAAGCCGATTGACCTAAGCAAGGCAGATCCCTGTCCCACACAACCCCAATTACAAAGCCCAATTATAGGCTCAACACTCTAATACCCTGAGGATCATCTTACCAAAACGGTTAGAGATTAACGCAGGATTACGGGGGTCTGCAGAGCGCTGATTGGCCCAACCCTGCTGATCCCCCTTCACACCCAACCCTTCTCGTCCATATGCTTATCCAATTTTATCTTAAAGCTCCCTATCGTTTTTAATCCCACTATAGCACTTGGTAGTCCATTCCACCCATCTACAATTCTGTTACCAAACCAATATTTGCCTATATCTTTTCTGAAACTAAATTTATCTAATTTGAAACCATTGGTACGAGTTCTTTCGCTATCACTGAGCTTAAGTACATTTGTCATGTCCCCTTTGTTAATCCCACTAACCCACTTGAACACCTCTATCATATCCCCTCTAACTCTGCTTCTCTCTAACGAATGTAAGCCTAATTTCTTAAACCTTTCTTTATACGGAAGATTTCTAATATTATGGATAATTTTTGTCATTCTACGTTGTACTCTCTCCAATGAATCTGTCCATTCTGTAATAAGGACCAAAATTGAACAGCATAATCCATATGGGGTCTCACTAATGACAAGTAAAGTTTTAAGATAACATCAGCAGTTCTGTTACTCACACTCCTAGAGATGAACCCGAGAATCCTGTTTGCCTTGTTTCGAACGCTTATACACTGTTGTCTAGGCTTCAAATCATTGCTAACAAACACACCTAGATCTTTCTCACAATTAGAGTTTTCTAATTCCATATTAGCTAGTTTATATTTAACATTTGTATGCATCTTCCCTATCTTTAATACCTTGCATTTGTCAATGTTAAACTTCATCTGCCAATTTACTGACCATTCGTGTAAGGTATCTAGATCCCTTTGGAGGCACTCTATATCTATCTGAATCAATTGTTCTCCCCATTTTGGTATTGTCTGCAAATTTACTTATCCTACTAGTTATACCTAAATCAAGGTAATTTATGTATATAACAGAGGACCTAATACAGATCCCTGGGGACACCACTTTTGACTGCTCCCCATTCTGACTTCGTACCATTTATGCTGACTCTCTGCTTCCTACCAATTAGCCATGACCTAATCCATCCCAACAACGCCCCACCTATTCCATGCGCCTCAACCTTTCTCATCAATCTCTCATGGGGGACTTTTCGAAAGCTTTACTGAAATCTAAATATATTATATCATATGACTTGTCATTATCTACTGCTTCATATACCTCTGAGAAAAAACTAAGCAAATTAGTAAGGCAAGAACGTCCCTGAGTGAATCCATGCTGAGAAGAATTTATTAAATTAAATGTATCAAAGTGGTTTCTAATTTTACTAGCAATAATTGACTAGTAGCTTTCCTATGATTGATGTAAGACTAATGGGACGATAATTGGATGCTATTGATTTGTCACCTTTTTTGAAGATCGGAACTACGTTTGCAAGCTTCCAAGCTTCTGGAACTATACCTGTCTCCAATGACTTGTTAAATAAATTTTTTAATGGGTAACTTAACTCATCCCTACATTCTTTTAATACTCTAGCATATACCTCATCAGGTAGGTAGGTACTGTAAAAACAAAACATAAGAACATAAGAAAATGGGATTCTGCAGAAAGCCGATCGGCCCACACAAGGCAGATCCCTGTCACACCCAACCTCAATTGTAAGGCCTAATTATAGACCCAACCCACCAATACCCATGAGGACTGACCCTGCCAAAACGGTCAGAGATTAACACAAGATTACTGGGGTCGGCTGATCGCCGATTGCCCCACATACAATAGACCCCCCTCATACCCAACCCTTCTCGTCCATATGCCTATCTAATTTAATCTTAAAGCTCGCTACTGTTCTTGATCCCACTATAGAACTTGGTAGCCTATTCCACCCATCTACAATTCTGTTACCAAACCAATATTTGCCTATATCTTTTCTGAAACTAAATTTATCTAATTTGAAACCATTTGTTAGAGTTCTTTCGCTATCACTGAGCTTCAGTACATTTTTCATGTCCCCTTTATTTATCCCACTAACCCACTTGAACACTTCTATCATATCCCCTCTAACTCTGCGTCTTTCTAACTAATGCAAGCCTAATTTGTTCAACCTTTGTTCATAACGAATATAGTAGGATAAGTAAATTTGCAGACGATACCAAAATGGGGAGAACAATTGATTCAGCTAGAGATATAGAGTGCCTCCAAAGGGATCTAGATACCTTACACGAATGGTCAGTAAATTGGCAGATGAAGTTTAACATTGACAAATGCAAGGTATTAAAGATAGGGAAGATGCATACAAATGTTAAATATAAACTAGCTAATGTGGAATTAGAAAACTCTAATTGTGAGAAAGATCTAAGTGTGTTTGTTAGCAATGATTTGAAGCCTAGACAACAGTATATAAGCGTTCGAAACAAGGCAAACCGGATTCTCGGGTTCATCTCTAGGAGTGTGAGTAACAGAACTGCTGGTTTAATGAGAGATTGATGAGAAAGGTTGAGGCGCATGGAATAGGTGGGGCGTTGTTGGGATGGATTAGGTCATGGCTAATTGGTAGGAAGCAGAGAGTCAGCATAAATGGTACGAAGTCAGAATGGGGAGCAGTCAAAAGTGGTGTCCCCCAGGGATCTGTATTAGGTCCTCTGTTGTTTGTTATATACATAAATGACCTTGATTTAGGTATAACTAGTAGGATAATTAATTTGCAGACGATACCAAAATGGGGAGAACAATTGATTCAGATAGAGATATAGAGTGCCTCCAAAGGGAAGATGCATACAAATGTTATATATAAACTAGCTAATGTGGAATTAGAAAACTCTAATTGTGAGAAAGATCTAGGTGTGTTTGTTAGCAATGATTTGAAGCCTAGACAACAGTGTATAAGCGTTCGAAACAAGGCAAACAGGATTCTCGGGTTCATCTCAAGGAGTGTGAGTAACAGAACTGCTGATGTTATCTTAAAACTTTACTTGTCATTAGTGAGACCCCATATGGATTATGCTGTTCAATTTTGGTGTCCTTATTACAGAATGGACATAGATTCATTGGAGAGAGTACAACGTAGAATGACAAAAATGATCCATAATATTAGAAATCTTCCGTATAAAGAAAGGTTGAAGAAATTAGGCTTACATTCGTTAGAGAGACGCAGAGTTAGAGGGGATATGATAGAGGTGTTCAAGTGGGTTAGTGGGATTAACAAAGGGGACATGACAAATGTACTAAAGCTCAGTGATAGCGAAAGAACTCGTACCAATGGTTTCAAATTAGATAAATTTAGTTTCAGAAAAGATATAGGCAAATATTGGTTTGGTAACAGAGTTGTAGATGGGTGGAATGGACTACCAAGTGCTATAGTGGGATTAAAAACGATAGGGAGCTTTAAGATAAAATTGGATAAGCATATGGACGAGAAGGGTTGGGTGTGAAGGGGGATCAGCAGGGTTGGGCCAATCAGCGCTCTGCAGACCCCCGTAATCCTGCGTTAATCTCTAACCGTTTTGGTAAGATGATCCTCAGGGTATTAGAGTGTTGAGCCTATAATTGGGGTTGTGTGGGACAGGGATCTGCCTTGCTTAGGCCAATCGGCTTTCTGCAGACTCTCATTTTCTTATGTTCTTATGTTATCTTAAAACTTTACTTGTCATTAGTGAGACTCCATATGGATTATGCTGTTCAATTTTGGTGTCCTTATTACAGAATGGACATAGATTCATTGGAGAGCGTACAACGTAGAATGACAAAAATGATCCATAATATTAGAAATCTTCCGTATAAAGAAAGGTTGAAGAAATTAGGCTTACATTCGTTAGAGAGACGCAGAGTTAGAGGGGATATGATAGAGGTGTTCAAGTGGGTTAGTGGGATTAACAAAGGGGACATGACAAATGTACTAAAGCTCAGTGATAGCGAAAGAACTCGTACCAATGGTTTCAAATTAGATAAATTTTGTTTCAGAAAAGATATAGGCAAATATTGGTTTGGTAACAGAGTTGTAGATGGGTGGAATGGACTACCAAGTGCTATAATGGGATTAAAAACGATAGAGAGCTTTAAGATAAAATTGGATAAGCATATGGAAGAGAAGGGTTGGGTGTGAAGGGGGATCAGCAGGGTTGGGCCAATCAGCGCTCTGCAGACCCCCCGTAATCCTGCGTTAATCTCTAACCGTTTTGGTAAGATGATCCTCAGGGTATTAGTGTTGAGCCTATAATTGGGCTTTGTAATTGGGGTTGTGTGGGACAGGGATCTGCCTTGCTTAGGCCAATCGGCTTTCTGCAGACTCCCATTTTCTTATGTTCTTATATGGTAGATTTCTTATATTATGAATCTTCTCCCTATTGAAGGCAGTGAAACTCTTATTAAGCCCCTTACTGTTGTTGTTGTTCCCCAGGCTGCCTGGCCGAACAGCCCCAAGGTCCCGAGCAAGGCCAAGGCCATAGAGCGCCCCCACAAAACCCTCCCTGCTTACCACTAACAAAACCCAGGTGACCGAAGCCACTCTAAGGCAGGGAGCTGAGGAGGGCGCGGAAACGCCCGAGAAACCAAAGCCCCCACCCAAGGCCCTGTGCCCCTCAGCAATTATGAAGGGAAAGTTGAGGGGCAAGGGAAAAATGTGACGCTTTGGCTCCCAATCTGCCAACTTTTAGGTTGGCAGTAGGGAGGTCGATCCACGGAAAAGACGCGTCACTTGAGATCTAGAAGATATATAAGTAAAAGGAACAGTCAGAGTAAGCTATGGGTATGGCAGAGATCGCTCAGCTCTCACTCTGATAGACCAGCCCATCACCACATGACTAGAACCCAATCCTCTCAGCATCAGCTAGGAAAGGCCCTAGAAAGCCGCCTTTGGCGGGGGGATAGCTCCCCTACTTCAACTCCTTTCGGAGTTGGGCACCCGCCCCTTACTGTTAAAATATATGCTGATTTCAATAATTCATGGGTGAAGGGGGGCAAAGCCCCCCTCAACTCATCCTGTATCCAAAGGCAAAAAATATTGTATATTTACTCTGAAAATGCATCTGAGTGTTTTAAGATTGTTGGATAATGGGAGAAATAACATTTGCTGGGGATTGTAACTAATTTAAACTACTGTATAATGATGAAAACTACCTAAAACCACTGGTGATGGGCTGGTCTATCAGAGTGAGAACTGAGCGATCTCTGCCATACCCATAGCTTACTCTGACTGTTCCTTTTACTTATATATCTTCTAGATCTCAAGTGACGGCATCTCTTCCGTGGATTGACCTCCCAATCTACCAAGATTGGAAGCCAAAGAGTCACATTTTTCTTTTGCCCCTCAACTTTCTCTTCATAATTGGTGAGGGGCACAGGGCCCTGGGTGGGGCTTTGGTTTCCCGGGCATTTCCGCACCCTCCTCGGCTCCCCGCCATGGAGTGGCTTCGGTCGCCCAGGCTTTATTGTGGTCGGCAGGGAGGGTTCTGTGGGGGCGCTCGGTTGTGGCCTTGCTCGGGGCCTTGGGGCTGTTCGGCCAGGCAGCTTGGGGAACAACAACCTAAAACCAAAAATAAAAACCATGGGAAAATTAGTGGTAGTTTCGGTTATATTTTCCGTCTGCAGAAAGCCGATCTGCCCACAAGGCAGATCCCTCTCACACCCAACCCCAATTACAAGGCCTAATTATAGGCCCAACTCACTAATACCATGAGGACTGACCTCGCCAACACGGTCAGAGATCAACACAAGATTACGGGGGTCTTAACAGAACGCCAATAGGCCCACACCCGGCAGATCCCCCCTCACACCCAATCCATCTCGTCCATATGCCTATCTAAATTTATCTTTAAGCTCCCTTTCGTTCTCGATCCTGCCATATTATCACTTGGTAGCCTAGGCCTATTCCACATGTCTACAACTGTTACCAAACTAATATTTGCCTATATCTTTTCTGAAACTAAATTTATCAAATTTGAAACCATTTGTTAGTTCTTTCGCAAGATGTGGAAATTCACAGAACAAATTGTTGGTCTAGCCCTTTTTGAGTTACAGAGGATAGGTCGGATTTTTTAAATTTTAATACCACAAATTTTTTTTTTTTTTTTATTTTTTTTTGTTAATTTGCATCAATATATAGTGTTTGTAATTAATTAGAAATCTCGAGTAAACCTATTTTCCCCATTAGGCCTATCGATCAATGTCGAGACCCCCCCCCCCCCAATAGTGATTTGAAAAGACATTAGCCTAACCTAACAACCTTACCTAACCTAGTATTATGAGTGGGGCTGCCACCCCCACTGGTTGAGTACTAATCCCTTAGTAAATAAAAAAAAATTGGCTGTCGATTATACGAAGGTGAAAGAAAAGTCGATGAAGTCTACGGTGTTTACTCTGCAATCTTCAGCTTTGATTGTACATTGATAACGGGAAAGTACCGTATTGACAACCTTGTTACGAAAATTAAAATTTAGTACCATACTGTACTTTTATATTGTTTTTCAGAGGGTTTAACACATTTTCATATGATCTTTAGAGCTATCGATAACTGGAAGTACCGTATTGACAGCCTTGTTACGAAAAAGACATTTTAGTACCACACTTTTTTATTAGGTTTTGTCGAGGGTTAAAACAAATTTTCTTATGATCTTTAGAGCATATAGATTAAATATTTATCTTCAAATATATTAACAAAATTTGTGGTATTAAAATAACATTGAACCGATAGGTTATTATTTCTCGCCTACTTACAGCGAATATACTATAGTATTTGGTAGCTCAAGCTATCTTCCATATGGAGCCGCGGCGGTCGAGTGGAGAGCACGCTCACGTGTGAATCTGATTGTCCTGAGTTAGAGGCTGGGTGGACATTTAGTGGGTGTGGTAGTACGTCCTAGCATGCATATCATGTTTGGTGGGTGTGGTAGTACGTCCTAGCATGCATATCATGTTTGCACCCAGTGGGTGTGGTAGTACGTCCTAGCATGCATATCATGTTTGCACCCAGTGGGTGTGGTAGTACGTCCTAGCATGCATATCATGTTTGCACCCAGTCGGGGGACACCTCGAAGACTTAAACAGACTAATAACATGTTCTTATAACATACATAGGCTACCAAAGCCATTCCAACAGCTTCCTCTATCTACAACACCCCTTCTCTGCTATGATGCTATCTACACTTTCCCAGCCGTATGGTCCTAGTGTACTGTCTGATGGAGTAATGGGATTCCAAATGTAAGAGACCGTAATGGAATTAGGATTAGGCTAATAGGATTGGTTCATGTTTCTTCATACTCTTCCAAGGCTAGAAGGCAGCCCGGTGGAGTACTTACTGGGAAAGCGTATACACATGATATTTTGGTAATAGGCCACATGCTTGCTACTAAGATACAATACATGCATCTATTAATATTGACGGGAAGGGGGTTACCCCCTTCTATAGTCACTAACCTAACCTAGTACAGAGTTGGTACAGTCAGTCTCCCCAATCCGCGCCTATATGGGCGGCATTACACGACGTGTATTGGGAATTCGCGCATTGGGGATAACATAACTTGTGGAGAAAAATACATATGGGCGGCAACACATTTGACGGTAATTTTTGATGAAAATCAATACTAATTGGACAACCAAGCATACACAATAATAGAAACATAATTCAAGTCATTCCTTACATTAAAATTAAATGCTATAAGTACTGTAGGTGAGAAGAGTGGGGGCTCCGAGGCAGACTCTCGCGACAAGGAGAGTTCATTATAGCCTAGGCTTCCCCGGCCCCGTCACTGGCCCCGTCCCCCTCCCCGGATAAACTCATAGATTTCCCGATCGCAGTAGCGCCTTGATCAGTTTATTCTTCCTAGGCATTTTGAAGTTGTTGAAGGGTGTAGGAAGGCTGTTACACAATAAATGGGTCAAGTCTCAGCGCACTGACACTTAAGGATATTGGGACTGAGAAGGAAGCCGCGACGGGGCCAGTGACAGTGGCGGGGCCGGGGAAGCCTAGGCCTAGGCTATAATGAAGTCGCCTTGTCGTGGGGTCTGCCTCGGAGCCCCCACTCTTCTCACCTACTTATAGCATTTAATTTTAATGTAAGGAATTACTTGTTTAAGTTTCTATTATTGTGTATGCTTGGTTGTCCAATTAGTATTGATGTGGGAGACGCTTCCTGGAAGCGTCTCCCACAATGCCATCGTGACTTCACCGTCTTCCCGCCACCGAGGGGTGCGCGCGCGGAATACAAATAACAGCATTTTTACACCACTCTTCAACCGTGATTAATGTGTTGTGGGGTCGATACGTGTTTTAGGAATTTTGAGTACCGGTACCTTTTTTACCCCTCGGCGCGGAATAGGGTAAATGCGGACTGAGGATACGTGTATTAGGGGGACTGACTGTAATAGGCCATATGGGCCGAGTTTGAGTGTATTCGGTACCACACCCATGCAAACTTGTAAAAATACTAAATCTTGTTCCAAAAGAGTAGAAACTGCTGAGACGGCTTCGGATCTCCAGGTCGATTGTGGTAATATCACCTAAGCGATAGAACAGGACATTTACTGTATATACCTAAGGCACATAACCTCTATAATAGCTAAATTCGTTAGGTTAATGTACTATGCAGCTAGCTTACAATTGTTAGGGCCAAATGTAGTCTATTTTAGTAATACTAATGATCTATTTTTCCTTCACAGGCATGATCGATTGCTTCGTGCGTATCCCCAAAGAACAGGGTGTCCTTGCGTACTGGCGTGGTAACCTGGCCAACGTGATCAGATACTTCCCCACTCAAGCACTCAACTTTGCCTTCAAGGACAAGTACAAGCAGGTGAGTCAAAATAGGAATAACACTTAACCCATGAAGTCTGGATAGGGGCAATGCGAGTCTTGACCATGCTGCCCGAATGGCCGCCTGGGCTCCCTGAGCTATTACAGGACTATTAATACCGGCACAAGAATGTTTCATGGGTTAGGCTGACCAGATCTGGACCTTAACCCATGGAATCCGGGAGGCTTCATATGAGGCAACATCAAAATCAAAGGGTTTAATCGTGCGGGCGGATTTTTGTTTGTGCGTGGGCTACTGCAGCGCCACCAAGCACAAACTAACTTGCAGCATCAGTTCTCTTCACGCATCCAACATGGATGGAGCTAGTCCAAAATAAATCGCTGTGTCCGAATCGACGCCCGCCGCCGCGTCCCGTACGCCTAACAAAACCAAGTCTAAAACGACCAAGAAAACTGTGCTTAGTCCTGGTGGTGTTGCACACACTCTGGAAGAGCTAAGCGAATATACCGAATTGAGTGAACTTACCCCCCCCTGGGGGTAAGGGAATAGAATATGCCCCACGTGCCTTCTGCGTGTCGTAAGAGGCGACTAAAGAGGTTGGGTCAGTGGGCTTGCGACCCCTACCCGGAAAAAATACCTAAACAAAGAAAAACGAACGAACGGCCTCGGATACGGACGGAACCTATGTTGACGAACCACGACCGACTAAGGACATTCCTTCGGACATTCTGAGAATGGCTACATGGAATGTTAGTGGCATGAATGATGGCACAAAAGAGAGAGGGGTTCTGGAAGTGCTAGTGAATGCCAGGCTGGATATATGTGGAATGACAGAGACCAAATGGAAAGGTTCAGATGTGAGAGAGTGGGAGTGTGGAATGGGTGTGTGTGCGCTGGAGTGAGTGAAGGAACAGCGAGAGAAGGTGCGTGTTTGTTTGTAAGTAGCAAATGGAAGGAATGTGTAAAAGAGTATGGGTCTGTGGGTTCAAGGATTGTGTGGGTGAGAATGAAAGTAGGAATACAAACGTGGGTGATTGTGTGTGTGTATGCTCCGACAGAGGATAAACTTGAAAGAAAGAGGAGTTCTGGATGAATGTGGAGGCGTGCCTGGAGAAGTTTGACAAGAACGAAAAAATATTTCTGACTGGGGATATGAATGGTTAAAGATGAGTGGTGGGGGGTACCATCAGAGGTGAATGGGAATGGTAGTGCACTTGTGGACGTATGTGTGGGGAGGAGGCTGTGGATAGCCAACACCTTCTTCCGACACCGAATGATCCACAGGTACACGTGGAAACGGGATGGACGATGGAAGACGAGACAGTGGTGGAACGAAAGTCATTGATTGATTATGTATGTGTGGATGAACGAATGAAGAAATTTGTGATGGATGCTAGGGTGTATAGGGGTATTGGAGGGGGTCTGTCTGATCATTATGTAGTGGTAGCTAAGGTTAGGATACAAAAGTGGGTGAGGAGAGATGGAGGTAGGCAAGAGGAGGGTGGAGAGGTTGCAGGAGGAGTACAGGAGAGCAGTGGAAAGACGACTAGGTGGGTTCGACCTGGAAGTTGTGGAGGAGATGAGCAAGGTGTTTAAGGATGAGATCTGTGCAGCATGTGAGGAGGTGAGGGGAGTGAAAGGTACAGCATGGTGGACAGAAGAGGTAAGAATAGCTGTGGAAGAAAAGAAGAAAGCATATAGAGAGTGGTTGGGTAGTAGAGGGAATGAAGATTTCGAGAGACAGAAACGAGCGAGGTACGTGGAGAGTAAGACGGTGGTGAAGAGAGTAGTGAAGGAATTTGGAAGAAATCCGAGTGTAAAATGGAGGGAGAGTAAGAAACTGTTCTGGAAAGAAGTAAAGAAAGTTAGGGAAGGTAGCAAGGGAAACAGTAAGGGTGTGAAAGATAAGAATGGGAGAATGCTAGCCGAGAAGCAAGAGAGAGTCGAAAGATGGAGGGAGTACTTCAATGAGGCTAAATGTAAGGAATGAAGAGCCAGCAAACATAGCTGGATATAGTATGGGAGGGAGGAGGAGGTGGGGATCAGGAGGTCAGAAGTGTGGGAAGTTGGGGAAAGCACCAGGAACAGATGGAGTGTGTGGGGAAATGTTGAGGTATGGTGGTGAGATAGTGATTGAATGGGTGTGGAAAATGTGCAAACTAGCATGGGAGAAGGGGAGTGCACCCGATGACTGGAAGACTGGCATAATAGTCCCCCTATATAAGGGCAAAAGGGAAAGAAGAGTGTGGTAACCACCGAGGAATATGTCTTCTAAGTGTAGTAGGGAAGGTATACAGTAGGGTAGTGATTGAGAGAGTGAGAACGGAGAAATGGATAGGCGACGAGCAGGGAGGTTTTAGGAAGGGAAGAGTATGTGTAGATCAGATTTTTACCCTGAATTGTGTTGTGGAGAAATATCTGGAGAAGAAACAAAAGGTGTATGTTGCCTTTATGGACTTGGAGAAGGCGACAGAGTGGATAGAGAAGGTTTGTGGAAAGTACTTAGAATATACAGAGTAGATGGCAAGTTGCTGAAAGCAGTGAAGAGTATGTATGAGGGTGCAAAGGCGGCAGTATGTGTGGAGAGTGAGAAGAGCGAGTTCTTTGACCTGAAGGTTGGTTTGAAACAGGGGTGTGTGATGTCCCTGTGGTTGTTTACTGTATATATGGATGGAGTCTTGAAAGAAATACTATCAAGAGCAGTGGATTGTTGGTGTATCGCTGAAAAGGGAGGGAAATGAGTGGCAGCTGCCTATACTGCTGTTTGCGGATGATACAGTTCTGATGAGTGATAATGAATGGGAGTTGCAGGGTTTGGTAAATGAGTTTGGAACAGTGTGCAAAAAAAGGAATTTGAAGGTAAATGCGGGGAAGAGCAAGGTTATGGTATTCGAAAGGGGTGAAGTCATAGAGTATGAGGTGAAGTTGAACGGTCAGGCTATGGAGATCGTCAGCTCTTAAGTATCTGGGCAGTGTGTTGAGTAAAGATGGGACTGTGAATGAGGAGGTGCTGGAGAGGGTGCAACAGGGGAAGAGGGTTGTAGGAACATTGAAAGCAGTAACAAGAAATAGGGTGGTCAGTATGGAAGTGAAGAAGTCCTTGCATGACAGTGGTAATCCCGACGCTAACTTACGGAAGCGAAGCATGGACGTTCGGGAAGAGACTTCGACCAAGAGTGAGAGCGGTGGAAATTAGTAACAAGTGGTTAGTGAAGATGCGGGTGACGTCGGCTGTCGGTGCGCCTTTTCCTTTCGGTAACAATATAACTATATGGGCAAGTGAAAGAGGCACAAAAATATGTAATAATAACTAACTTTTATTGAAATAATTAAGTGTAAATTACGCTACCGTACGGTACCGTACGCTTGCCTAGCATAGCCTAGTAAGTGAAAGTGACGCACATATGTATAACTAGTAATAATAACTCTATAATAACTGAGTGACCATAAATCATAAGAAGAGTACAGTAATCATCTGCATATAACAGCTCCCATGGGAGTCCTGTCCTAAATACCCTTGATGGAGCCTCCAGGACTAAAACAAACTGTCAGCACTGAACCTTGGTGAACTGCAACCTTCACTAGGAACTCTTCGCTCAAGCCCCCATTAACTCTAACTGCTGCCCGTGACCCCTCGTACATTCTCATTATCACACGCACCAGCCACTCATTTTCTCGTAGCCCACTGCATTACTATCCTGGGCACCCGGTCAAAGACCTTCTCCAGATCTACAAAAACTAGGTATAACTACCGTAAAGTGGGGTAATTTCGGACTGTGGTCATAACATCGGACATGGGCGATAATAAGTGATTAGCCATTGTCATTATGTAATGGGAACTAGTTTTATTGCTTTTTTTTGTGGGGTCCGTTTAGAGAAATGGCAAAGGAAGAGCATGTAAAAGTCCCAGGGAACTGACAGGAGTATATGTACACTAAAAAAATATTATATATATGACGAAAATATGTAAATTTTTCGCTACCCTGCCAAACTTTTATCACCCTGAAGAAATTTGTTTGTATGAATGATGGAACTGATATAATTTTGTAATAACATTACCAGAGACAACATCCACCAAAGGAAATTTGTTACACTTGTATAACGCTCTAGCTAGAACACTATAATTTAACCGATTGTGTTTAACCCTTCCTACCCGGGCTGCCTTACAAAAGGACGGAGGTCGTATCCGGGCGATCTGGCCGAAAAACTTCTAGGCCTAGGCTACCGTATCTTTGTTATTTTAACTGCTAGAAATTTCCCACGCATCCCTAAACGTAGACTGGCATTGAGTAGAGCTCTCCGTCAACTGGTTAAGTTGTGATGACGATTTCTGTGGAGCGAATTTTTCCGCGATGTTGACCATATCGGAGCTTTTCAGACACTAATTTAGTCATATCATACAACAACATTAATCCGACGTCTCCTTGTTTTCGGAGGTGCGGTGACGCAATGACATGCGTCGGACGCACGGCGTTCAGACCAAGCTTAATAGGCTTTCAAGCTTACAGCCTGTTATAAGGACACCCGGGTACCGGCCCATCTGCCGCGGTGTCCTTATAAAAGGAAGGGTTAACAAAAAAACATGTAAACTTTGGACATGGAACAAAACAATAGTTTATTATTTTCCCTATGAAAATAATTCATAATACTTGTCTATCATTAAAATGGTGGTGAAAGATCAAATAATCATTCTCAGAGTCCAAAAACCCATAAAAATATGATAATATGCTAACCGATTTATGTATTTCGGATAATTCTGGATATATAATATATATAAATTAGGAGAGTCTTATATCTTCAATTTTTTTTTTATTTGCTGAAAGAAACTCCAAAAAATACGTTATACCTATAAAAATGCTCAAATTCATAAACATTTATATGCAGTGATATATTAAGCATACCTATATATTTTCACTAGGCCTAGTTAATTTTAGAGTTATTGATTTGACGGCATTGGTTATTTTTCCTGCTCAATATTTTCTAAGAGAGTTCAATGCCTAACGAGAACAGATCCAAAAAGAATATATGTAACCTCCACCTATACGGATTATACAGGCCTACAAGTATTAACTGTGCATGTTCCACTAAAACATCGGACAGGAATAAGCAGCAATAATAAAATATTCATATAAAATAATAAGAGCCGGAAAATTAATGAAATAAGGCCACCAACGTACGTACGAAGTTCTCCTCCGTTTGTCCGGAGTTATCCCAGCTTTCTTGGCAATAATTTTCCATAAGAAATCACAGTCTGAAGTTTTCCACTTTTCAAGAATACTTCGGACATCATTTAGGATAAGGATGGCTCTCTTATTATGGGGGATAATTTTAGGAGGCTTCCTGGATTACGGCGCACTATCACCACACATCACTTGACCTAGTTAAATCTCTATAATGTGTTTACACTCAGAAATTGTTAAAAAAAATACCAAGTTACCCCAGTTTACGGTAATTTTTTCTCTAAGTACCTCTCTTGCATTTGCCTAAGAATGAAGATAGCATCAGTTGTGCCACGCCCCGGCATAAATCCAAACTGCATGTCGCTGATCGCAACACTTTCCCTGATTATGCATTCAAAGACCCTTTCGCTGACTTTCATGACTTGATCGAGCATTTTCAAACCCTGATAATTTCCCGTCTAAGGAGTCGCCCTTGCCTTTGTATATATTTAAAACTCTTTTCTGCCATGTATCGAGAATTTTTTCTTCCATTATGATAGCATTAATCAGCTCTATGACCAATTTTACCCTAATATCTCCAGCTGTGCTTTTAGCATCTCTTTGACTATGCCGGAGCTCCCAGCGGCTCCCGGACTTCCTATTGTCTATAGCACTTATAACAGCGTCGTAACCTATCAAAGGCGGAGGGCCTTGTACAGTACTGGGATTACAGTGCTGAGCTGTTCCCTGTTCCATTCAAACTCTACATTAAGCAGTCTTTCATAATTCTCCTTAACGCTACTGATTTTGTTTTCTGGGTAAAGTCATGCCATTGTCATTATTTAAAGTATGCATCTTACACCCACGACGTCCTGACTACAGTCCCTCACATTCTTAGCTAATTTATAAACTCCATTGGTATTATATATTTTAAATGGCAACCTTGAACTCCATTAGGTAATGAAACAAAAACGGCTGTACTACTTGTATATCCGTTTAAGTAATCAAAAGTTGTAATTTGTTGAACCTTCATTCCTTGAAAATAATTTTGTTTTTGCAACAACAAAGCTAGAACTCAATGTTCAAAATTAACATTCTTGGGCCAAAGTTCTTGGTACATTAAAGTATTTGATATGTTTAGATGCAGTACTGGTACTGCACTTTCAATTGGAGATAGTATGTTTGTTTTATGACTACCTCCAGCCTATTCAATTAATATTTAGAAGGAATTGTTCGAATTGCTAAGTGACCTTCCAAGCCGCGGATAATCCTTGGGTAGTAGCGTTAGTGGATTTCATTAAAGTGTCTTTAAGGTTTAGAAAATGGTACTTGAGCCAGAATGTTTGTATATACTACGGCATATACCCCAAAGCTGGGGGTGGCAGACCGCCACTTTACTCAGTCTCGTCTAGTAGGTGAATTTTAAAGTTGAGGAAGGATTCCTAGCCTCTTCTATTTGAGAGACCGAAGAACACTTACTACTGTATATAATTTTATAAACAGATCACAATTAAAGCTAGTGTATTGTCATCAGGACCAGATTTTGGATGATCTGAATTTTGATCTATCTTCATGCTTCTTTATTTGATAAATTCCAGTATTATAGGCTCTAGGATTTATTAAATCGTTTTAGGCATGCATGTTAAGTTTCCCAGTTCTTGAAATACTTTTAAAAGAATGGTCCCTTATTTATCCAGAACTAGATGCCTTACTCTCTTATTTTAATGTAAAACTTGCAAAACAAACTAAATTATGTCGGCTATAGACAAAGCGTCAAGTCCCATCCACTTCAATCTAAACTTCTAATCTAGTTACCAATATATATTAATAATATTCTCAATGTTTGCAGACTAACGTTGTGGATGAGAAGTAGAGGATAAATGCTAATGTGATAGTTCCTTTAGTTTGGTAAAAGTTGGTAATTCCCTTTTTCCTCCCTCAGGTATTCCTTGGTGGTGTTGACAAGAAGACTCAATTCTGGAGGTTCTTCATTGGTAACCTTGCGTCTGGTGGTGCCGCCGGAGCTACCTCCCTCTGCTTTGTCTACCCTCTTGACTTCGCACGAACCAGGTAAACTTTGCCTATTTCTATCTTAGAGATATATAGTAGTGGGTTAATAGTGAAGCTGAATAACTTGTTAAATATTTTGTATGAACAAGTTCTGTTGTAGAAGTAAAAGAAAGTGAACAGCAAGCCAATAAATTTGCTTATTTGGTGGAAAGCTTGGTGGTGTGGTTAACCCTTTCAGGTCAGAGGGTTGCTGTTTAGTATTCAGAAATAGATTTCTATCATCTCTCCAAAATTAGTTTTCTGCCCACAACTCACTCAAAGACAACTGCAGAGGTTGAAGTTCGTTATGTAGAGCAGATTAACCAGACCACTGAGCCGCATACGGAACTCTAAGGTCTGGCAGAGGTTGAAGTAATTAAACTAAAGGTTTCTAAACACCCATGATGGTCACAAAGGTTTAAAGTATCTCTGTAAGGACGCATTAGTGTCCTGTTGCGCAAAAGTTAAAAGATTGGAGTAATTGAAAACAAACATGCATATTCACTCAATGATTTGTAAAACCAAAATTGTATTCTCTTTAAAGCAGAACTATATATCTTGCATTTTGGAATTATTGTACAGTCAAAACAAATTGTAAACATAGGTCAACTTTTATAATTGGTAAGCATTATCGCAAGACAGGATTAATTTAACTTGCATTAGGGGAGGTATTGAGTAGTCATGCTCCTGCCCTTAACCCTCCAGACCCGGTAGGGCTCTGAGGCACCCATAACAAACATCCCTGAGCTACCCGGTAGGGCTCTGACAAACCCATGAGCTTAAAGCCTGTAAGCTTGGTGTGCGAGGCGTCCGTCCGACGCATGTAAACAACCAGCCGGCTGGACCGACGCCGTGCATCTCGGACCACAAGAAGGAGAGCGTCGCTTGTTCGTGTGTGCCTGTATGTTATTGTTAAGTATCGAAAAGTAATGTAAAGTGTCTGTTTTTGCCACAAAGTTATCTCCAATGAAATAGTAATCACAACTGAACCAGTTGACTTAGAGAGCTCTACTTTACGCCATTCTACAGGTACGAAACACATATACGCTTGGGAATGCGGAAGCAAGCAAAATAACAAAGATGCGGTAGCCTAGAAGTTTTTAGGCCAAAACCCCCGGGTTTCGGGGAATATATATGGAATACATAGCCGGGGCTGGAGGGTTAAAGGGCATAGCTCACGAGGTCAGCTATCCTCCTTATCATAAATGTTAATGTACATTATAATAGTAGTCAGTTTCTTATAAATTTAAATATAAATAAATTAGTGTTTTGGACGGTGGTGGCGAGAGTAATTTCAGACCTGTTGTGAATTATAGAGAGGCTTTGGGGTACCAATAGAATGACACAATCTGTCCGTTTCAGGAGTCGGATCACTGGCCACTATTTTGATTCTCGGTATCTGTTTAGGCACTCGGTTTTGAATAGAAATGTTAACCAATAAGTTATTCCTCAGGTTGGGTGCTGATATCGGCAAGGGCCCTGAGCAGCGTGAATTCAAGGGACTGGGTGACTGCTTGGCAAAGATCACCAAGGCTGATGGCCTCATTGGTCTATACCGTGGGTTCGGTGTATCCGTGCAGGGTATCATTATCTACCGTGCTGCCTTCTTCGGCTTCTACGACACTGCTAAGGGCATGTTGCCTGATCCTAAGGCTGCTGGCTTCTTCCTCTCTTGGGGTATTGCGCAGTGCGTGACCACCGTCTCTGGTATCATCTCCTATCCCTTCGATACTGTGCGTAGGCGCATGATGATGCAGTCTGGTCGCAAGAGTGGAGACATCATGTACAAGAATACTATTGATTGCTGGAAGAAGATTGCCGCTCAAGAGGGTACTGGTGCCTTCTTCAAGGGTGCATTCTCCAATGTCCTCCGTGGTACTGGTAAGTGCATTAACTATTTGTTTATCTTTTAGCTTTGTAAAATTGTATGTATGTATATACTCGGGCACATACCCCATAGCTGGGGGGTGGCAGACTCGAGTCAGAGCCTGAAACCTAAGAAGAAAAGAACAGGGACAACAGAAAAAATAAATAAAAATTAAGTATCTATCTATCTATTGCCTGACGCCGTGATCCCCGAAGGGGTGGCCACGAACGAACCGCCCCCATGCACCTCTGTCCCCAGTCAATCGACGCCCCTCCCCCCAACCAGCACCGCCTTCGTTCATATACTTCCTCACTCCATCCTTCCACCTCTCTTTCGGTCTACCTCTCCCACTCTGTCCCTCCACCTCGCTCTCGTACACCCTCTTAGTCATTCTCTCGCTTTCTATATGGCCGAACCATCTCAAGTTATTCCTTTTCACACTTTCCAGCACATCTACCTCCACACCTCCTTACTTACTCATTAGTCTGTCTATCCCTCCATGTAACTCCGCTCGCAGGTCTTAAGTAATTAATTTCCACTGCTCTCACTCTTGGTCTGAGTCTCTCGACCAAGGTCCATGCTTCGCTTCCGTAAGTCAGTGTCGGGATTACCACACTGTCAGGCAAGGACTTCTTCACTTCCATACTGACCACCCTATTTCTTGTTACTGCTTTCAGCGTTCCTACAACCCTCTTCCCCTGTTGTACCCTATCCCGCACTTCTTCATCCATAGTCCCATCTTTACTCGACACACTGCCCAGATACTCTAATTAAAATTTAAAACTTGCAAACTAAACAAACTAAAATTGGGACAAGGACAATATAAAGTCAAATTAAATTATCAAAATCGCTATGTGGAAAAAACGCTTACTAAAATGAAATCTATGAAATAAAAGAACACAATCCACCACATAGGGTGTACACTACTACATCAGCAAGTTGATCTGTTTCCCAAGCAAACTAATCGCACACATAACTACGCACTATCGTCACGTTCAAGGAATTAGTCAAATTTGGGAAGTCCGGGACGTTCTGGTAAATTTTACTAAACTTAAAAGAGTTGACTATCTCCATAGCCTGAACGTTCAGCTTCACCTCACACTGTGACTTCACCCCTTTCGAAGACCATAACCTTGCTCTTCCCCGCGTTTACCTTCAAATTCCTTTTTTCGCACACTGTTCCAAACTCATTTACCAGACCCTGCAACTCCCATTCATTATCACTAATCATCACTAATCTTCTGCAAACAGCAGTATAGATAGCTTCCACTCAATTCCCTCACTTTTCAGCGATACACCAACATCCACTGCTCTTGATAGTATTTCTTACATGACTCCATCCATATATAGAGTAAACAACCACGGGGACATCACACACCCCTGTTTCAAACCAACCTTCAGGTCAAAGAACTCTCTCTGCTCACTCTCCACACGTACTGCCGCCTTTGCACCCTCATACATACTCTTCACTGCTTTCAGCAACTTGCCATCTACTCCGTATATTCTAAGTACTTTCCACAAACCTTTTCTATCCACTCTGTCATAGGCCTTCTCCAAGTCCATAAAGGCAACATACACCTTTTGTTTCTTCTCCAGATATTTCTCCACAACACAATTCAGGGTAAAAATCTGATCTACACATCCTCTTCTCCTTCCTAAAACCTCCCTGCTCGTCGCCTATCCATTCCTCCGTTCTCACTCTCAATCACTACCATACTGTATACCTTCCCTACTACGCTTAGAAGACATATTCCTCGGTGGTTACCACACACTCCTCTTTCCCCTTTGCCCTTATATAGGGGGACTATTATACCAGTCTTCCAGTCATCGGGTGCACTCCCCTTCTCCCATGCTAGTTTGCACATTTTCCATACCCATTCGATCAGTATCTCACCACCATACCTCAACATTTTCCCACACCACTCCATCTGTTCCTGGTGCTTTCCCCAACTTCACTCTTTTCATGGCTTCCCACACTTCTGACTTCCTGATCCCCACCTCCTCTTCCACTACTTCTCCCTCC
Organism: Paralithodes platypus; assembly: GCA_032716605.1. NCBI lineage: Eukaryota > Metazoa > Arthropoda > Malacostraca > Decapoda > Lithodidae > Paralithodes > Paralithodes platypus. The sequence goes on along the minus strand of CM064555.1, from coordinate 20,839,372 downwards.
CATACCATATCCAGCTATGTTTGCTGGCTATTCATTCCTTACACTTAGCAACTCATTGAAGTACTCCCTCCATCTTTCGACTATTGCTTCTCGGCTAGCATTCTCCCATTCTTATCTTTCACACCCTTACTGTTTCCCTTGCTACCTTCCCTAACTTTCTTGACTTTTTTCCAGAACAGTTTCTTACTCTCCCTCCATTTCACACTCAGATTCCTTCCAAATTCCTCATCTACTCTTCTCTTACTTTCCTTCACTACTCTCTTCACCACCCTCTTACTCTCCACGTACCTCGCCCTCCTCTCGCCTACCTCCAGCTCTCCTCACCCACTTCTTTTGTATCCTAACCTTAGCTACCACTACATAATGATCAGACAATTAAGTAAAATAGAATAAAGTTCACAAAACTGTTAGCAATAAATTATAACCAACACGCCTCCCTGCCCACCCCGAACCAACTTCCAGAAGCACATCCATACTCATATCTCTCACCGATCCATCCACTCACTCACAGACAACACGCAGCTGCATGCACGACCTCCCGAAATCCATCCTTCCGAATCCTCCCTTCCTCGCGAGGACAGAGTCCACCTGGCCAGGCTGAGATGCGGACACCATCCAGCTCTCCTGAGCTATCAGAAGAGACAGGATGACTCCGTTGTCGACGCCTTCCCGGGATGTAACACAGCACCCCATACCATTAAACACATCATAGAAGACTGCATTTCACACAACCACTTACGCCAACAACACAATCTACACTCAGTGAGAGCTCTTTGAGAAGGCCCGATCGTGGCCATGGCCTTTCTCAGGGACTCGGGGCTGTTCGGCCAAGCAGCTTAGGGAACAACAACAACCAACACACCCACTGGGCCACTACACTACATGGCAGCACACCCACAGACACCAAGGAATATCAAAACAACCACCCAGCACACTTAGCTGCAGGCACGGCCTCCCGAAAGCATGTCCACCGGGCCAGGCTAAGATGTGGGCACTATCCAGTTCTACTGAGCTATCAGAAGAGACTGGATGTTTTGGTCGTCGACACGTGCCCATTATGCAACAAAGCACCCCATACTATTAAACTAAACAATCACTTACGCCAACAACATAATCTATACGCCTTGAGAGCCCTGTGGGAAAGCCTGATTGTGGCCATGGCCTTCCTTAGGGACTAGAGGCTGTTCTGCCAGGCAGACTAGGGTACTACTACAACAAGAACAACAAACTAGAGGGCTGTATTCCACTCAAATTAAAGGCCTTAAATGTTTAGACCAGAACATTTGACTTAGGTTTAACTTGTATAATCTTACTGAGAAGAGCTTCCCCATATATATTACTACAGAACAGATGGCAAAATTACCAATCATGAATTAACCCTTTGGCGGCGCGCAACCTATGTAGTGTGAAATAAATATGGACTAAGTGGCAGTTCACGACTTGTGTCGTGTGCCATTTTCACCACGTAATGTTGCTGAGAGAGAGAGATGAGCGGTGGGAGGACCGTAGCAACCCTATGACTGCTCCAGACCACCGCGGTGGTGGTACTGACATGAATCCCACCCTCACCCTCCCTCTCTCACTCGCTACACAGGGAATTATGTAAGGAAATTACCTAAATATAGGATTTTTGCACTAGTGTTGCTTGATTGTTGCAAGATAACCAATGGTCGTACAAGGATGGTTCGGGTGTCATTGGAAAGCTCTGTTTACACCCTTTCAGGGATAGATACTTGTTTTACGCTCTGGGGCTTATTTAGGCATGAAGATGAGCCCGCAAACTACCCTATTTAGGGTAAAAAAAAAACCCGCTGGGCGGTACGGTCAAATAGACCGACCACCCAGGCCGTTCGTAAGGGGTTAAAACGGTCCGAATTTATAGGGTGAAAAGTCTATTTAGTTTGACCTTTAATTTTTAGTTAAATGCACTTTGCAAATGAGTTATTCAAAATGGATGGCATAGGGATGCAGCAACACCAAACCGCCTGCCACTTCGGTGGTGCAGTCAGCTCTGTAGCAGTTATGGTGATTTCTTGTTACTGCCTTATTATAGCACGGTTAAGGCTGGTGTGGTGCGACTTTACCAGGTGCAAGTGCTTCAGGGGGACTTTATTAAGTTTTGCCGAGACTGTTAGCGCTATACCAACATCAGCCACAGTGATGACATTGGGTGTTGTGGCAAGACTGTTGTACTGTGCTGCAGTAAAGACTAGCCACCGTGTTAGGATTGCTGTGCACTGTGTGCAGTACTGCAGTCTTATACTAATTGTAAAGACCGCGCTGTGGACGGTTGCGGTCTATAAACCCGTATGTATGTAGCTGAAACTTACGCCAGAGTATTTTTTTTTTTACTTACCCGTACAATTTGGCTAGACTAAACTACCAAAATGTTAGTTAATGTACAGCTTGTAGGGTCAAGTATCATGAACCTTATTGTTGTCAAATGTTTGTCAATATGTCAATCACTGAAAGATTTATTGGTGTTGATCATGTAGTCAGGTGGCTTGTCAATAGCTTTGAAAAACCTGTAACAACAATCTAGAGAATGTTGGTTAGATGTAAAGTTAATATAAATTGCAAATGAAAGTTGGATAAAAGTTGGTTAGATGTAAAGTGAATATAAATGGCAAATGAAAGTTGGATAAAATAAATTGATGCAATAATTTTACACTGGTATATTACCTGAGAGCTGGTCCACTCCTATCCAGAGTGAGGTATGGCATCCTCTACCCAACCTTAGCTGTTTGTCTCTTCTACGGTCTTACTTTTCCTTCTTGAGGGAGGGGGGCTAGGAATCCTTTTCCCCTTGTATAATTAAACTACTCGACGAGGCGGAAACGGGAGAGGGAATGCGAAAGTGGTCCCGGACCATGTGCATAGGAACTTTAAATTTAGTTTCTGTTCAGGTTCTGTCTCTTGTTGGCCGCCCCCCCTTGTTGTGCCTGCATACATTACCAAATTAAAAATTAACATAAATTGCAAATGAAAGTTGGATAAAAGGAAATGGTTAACAAGATGGTAATGAGAATTAAGGTTGAAAGTTAAGCAAAAGTTTATTATAAATTTCTATTTTATTCAGGTTACAAAATTAAGTCTATTTTTGTGGCACTACCGGATGCAGATGAATACTTTTAAGCCCTTTACGTTGGTGCCTTCTTTTATGGCTTATTCTGGGTAACCTTTGGAGAACTTAATGAAATTTAAAGAAGGCCCTAGAGATTAATTTTATTTGGTATTCAGATGGTTTATTGGGATATTGGCTACCTTTTGAGTCTAGTCCTGAGGGTATAATGCAAGCTGGAAAAAAAGGGTCATAGTGCTGAATGCAAATTCAAACTGTATATTTAGGGATGGCACTGCTGGTTCTGTTAGACCATTTATTTAAATTTTTATTTATTTATTACTTTTTTTTTTGTGCCAATGAACAGGTAAAGCCTCAACATTTAGGCATTCAAGTAGATTCATTATTATAGTGTTCTGTTAGGGAACAAAATTAACTGAAGTTATGCTATGATATAAAGTTGTAAATTAAGTTAATGCTTAACCCCTAAAGAGCAGCGGCGCCGCCTCCAATTTGCAGCAAGTTAGGAGCATTATTAAGGCTTTTAAAGTGTTAAAATAGAGTGCAAATGGCCGGGAGCACAGTGGGCCAGACAGCCGACTCCCAGGGCTTACCGCTGCCCATTAACTCATGTGCCCTGTGTTCTCGAGAGGCCGGCAGTGTAGCCAGTAGTGAGCATAGCTGGGAAAAATATGCCGCTATACGCTAAACTCCCATGTTACTGGTATCACTGTATGAGAACCACGAGTGCTACGTAGCTCGTTCTGGTCTCATTTTGAAGGTTTTAGCGCCTAGTTTTTTGCTGAATACATTTCTTTTCCTGCAGATACTTGATTTATCATTCAGGAGGGCCTGAATATGCCCAAATAAGCCCAAAACACCCCGCTCGACAAGGGTTAAAAATCCCAATAAATGAGAACTAATTTCTTTACATAAAGTTCCTTCATATAAAGTTTTCAGGAACTTTACTAAACCGGATGGATGGGATTAGTTAGTCTTGGTCGGCAACCCATCTAGGGGAGACAACCTTAAACAAATCGGTACTGCTTACTTAAGGGTGAAGCAGGTTAGTGGATAGTAGAAAAATAGTGCTAATAAGATAGAAAGCCTCAGTTGGATGGACCTTAAATTTAGTCAATCCTGTCTTTTAGTAAACTGGCCCTCTTACTGGAGATGGGTCCGCTTGGGGGCAATTTGTGTATGACTAACTTTATAAAGGGGAGTAAGGCTCTGGCAATAGATAAATAGATTAAATGTTTAATATCTGTATGTGTTGCTAAATTATTGTTGTTCTGCAGGTGGTGCCTTGGTGCTGGTCCTGTACGACGAGATCCAGGTGTTCCTGTTCGGCCCAAAGGTCGGCGGAGAGTAAGTGGTGGAAGTGGCAGCTGGTGATGTGTCGATAATATGCTTGAGTGGAGGAGAGGGGCGGCGGAGAAGACTATAAATACCCTGCAGTGGACAGATAGGTCCAGCTTCTGCCATATTGGTTTTTTATTTTTAATATTTATACACAAATATACAGTATACTTCTGTTATATTGGCTTTAATGTGGAAAGCTTTACATATTCATGACAATATCGACAAAAATAGTACAGTACTGGGGTGTAAATTTAAAGTATGGTATTAATGTAATTTTTGCACTATTTAAGACTCCAATATGGTGTCCATACTGGAAGCTTGGCCTCTCTTGCTACAAGGCAGGGGGGGGGCAGGATGGGTTCGTCGGACAGGTCCACGGACCGGACTTGTACAAATAGTTAACAAAGCCCGTGGACCTGACCCGTGTGTGTATAGTCAATAGTTCTGTGAACTGTACTTATTTCTGTCCAAGAAATAACAAACCTCTACTATAGATTGAAGACTTGTTCGCTCTATTTTTGTTTTAATTTATTTTGTTAAAAAAATCCCTTTTAATGGTAATTTAGATAGAATGCATAGTTTGTACAGAATTACTATCTCTGCATAAGAGCCACATCTAAATGAAATCAATGGCAAAACCATTCCTGTAATAAATGATAAGTTTAATAAAAATTGTAAACTTTATTATTCTTTCGGGGTACCTCACAGGGTTGAAAGTGTCTAGTATGATTTTGCAATTCAGCTTGCACATTTATTTATTGGAATCTAGCATAAACAGATTAGACTAAGCAATAGAATGTAAGTAATGTCTTGATAGTGTAATGATTAGAGCGTGTAAGTTCAGTATGTGATATCCTAAGTAAAAATCCTGTGAGAATCGCATACTTTCTGCTTTCATTAATTTCATTTGGGGTGTTATTTGCCTTCACCCCTTACGGACGGGGATATTTCCCCTAAAACATAACATTAATAAATTTCTAGCACCAGGCAAACAAAGGCCATATGGCACTAAAGCAGGAAACGGATAGTGTTAGAAGGAAAGGAAGTTAAATATCGTTAAGGAGTCTGAGAGAGGAAAGGAAAGTCATTACGTGGTCAACGGAAAAGAAAGGGGGGACTGAGAGATCGGCAAGACAAGGACGACGACAAAGGGAAAAGAACGGCGACGGGCCGAAGAAAAGAGGACAGTCAAGGAAAATGTGAGAAATAGAAACCTGAACACCACACCGGGAGCAAAGAGGTGGAGGCGAGTGGGACATGAGGAAGGAGTGGGTAAGTCTGGTATGGCCTAGCCGAAGCCGGGCCAACGCAGTCTCCCAACGGCGAACACGGTGAGAGGGGTCAGCCCAGGCAGAAACTGAGGCCTTAACAGTGTGGAGCTTATTAGAGGAAAGCGAAGACCACATTGTTTGCCAGCGAGACAGGAGGAAGGCAGAGATAGCTGGATAATAGTCCGAGGCGGGAATAGAGGGAGAAGTTGATCGCAGCGTCGCGAGCGAGAAAATCAACTTGCTCATTTCCACGGACACCAACATGGCTAGGCACCCAACAAAATTGGACAACCTTTTTCCGAGCAGAGAGACTGACAAGCCAATCGTGGATGGCAAGAACCAACGGATGGACAGCAGGGAAAGACTGCAAGAGAAGAAGGGCACTGTAAGAGTCAGAGTAAAGGAGGAAGAAGGAAAGAAGCACATGAGACGGACGGCAAAGAAGATTGCGTAAAGTTCGGCAGTCAGAACACCAGCTGGAGAAGGGAGAGAATACCGATAAGAACGAGAAAGAAAAAGGATGGCAAACCCGACGCCAGAAGATGAACGGGAGCCATCAGTGTAAACCAGGGTAGAAGAAGAATGCTGTGTAAGGTGTACAAGGAAACGAGAACAAAGAACTGGGGGCGGGGTAGAGGACTTCGAACAAGGAAAAATAGAGGGATACGAGGAAGGAGCCAAGGAGGACACTTACTGAGCCGGAGCGGAAGAACGTGGAAGGGGGAAAACGAAGAATGAGAAAGTAAGGAATCCATAAGAGAAAAGAAAGGGGGCCAAAGGCGAGAATGAGACGGAACAGGAACAGTAGGAAGAAGAGAGGTCTGCAAGGAAGGAAACTGAAGCGACCGGGCGTAGTACCGGAGAGAGAGAAGGGCCCGACGTCGGTACAAAGAAGGGACGCCGGATTCAGCATAGAGGCTTTCAACAGGGGAAGAGCGAAAAGCACCCAAGGCAAGACTTAAACCGAAATGGTGAACAGAGTCAAGTTTATGGAGGACTGTGTCAGAGGCTGATAAGTAAACCTGACAACCATAATAGAGTTTAGAAAGAACAAGGGCAACGTGAAGGAGAGCACGGTCCGCACCCCAAGTGAGGTGGGACAGGGTCTGGAGGAAACTAAGACGGTGCAAAGCAGCAACCTTAACAGAGGAAACATGAGCTGCCCAGTTAAGATGGGAATCAAAGACAAGACCCAAGAAGGTAGTCGAAGAGCGATAAGGTAAAACGGAACCATACAGTTCAAGAGAAGGACTCGGGATAACAAGGTGACGAGTGAAAGACATCGCACAAGATTTAGTCGTAGAAAAACTAAACCCGTGAGCAGTGGGCCCATGACGAGGCAGCCACAATCGCTGATTGGATAAGGGAGCGTAACTCAACAATATCCGAATCAGCCGCATAGACCGCAAAGTCGTCGACATATAAGGAGGACATGACCGTAGCCGGAAGGGAAGAGATAATGCCATTAATGGCTATGAGAAAGAGGATCGTACTTAAAACGGAACCCTGAGTTACACCTATCTGAGGGAATAACCGAGAAAAAAAGGAATTCACCCGGACACGAGAAGAAAGGAAATTACGAATAAAGACGCCCATATTACCACGGACATGAAAAGAACGGAGTTGGCATAAAATATGATGTTTCCACGCGGAGTCATACGCCGTCTCGAGATCGAAGAAAACGGCAAGAACTGACTCATGGCGAGCAAAAGCAGACCGGACGTAGGTCTCCAAACTAAGTAAAGGGTCGATAGCGGACCGAGCACGCCGAAAATCAAAAAAGCTGACGTGACTCGAGAAGCCTCATCAGGCGGACATTAACCATCCGTTCAAACAGCTTGCATAAACAACTCGTCAAGACATTGGGGCGAGAAACCCGACTTACCAGGCTTAAGAAAAGGAATAGTAAGAGCAGAACTCCATGCAGGAGGGAAAACCCCAGACGACCAAACCTTATTAAAAATACCAAAGCCTCAGTGGAAAGATGCTTAAGCATTAAATTATGGACGCCATCAAGACCCTCGGAAGTAGCCTTACAGGCACGAAGAGCGGAGAGCAACTCGCGGGAAGAAAACTGGGCGTTGTACGAATTTACCCTAAAAGAGCTCCATGCTCTTTTTTCATGCATAAACAAGAGCCAGAGCGTAATACAATTATGCATCTGCGAAAGGGCGATAATGGAGCTTTCCAATGACACCTGAATCATCCTTGTACGACCACGGGTTCTCTTGCAACAATTGCGCAACACGAGGGCAAATACCCTAAAATACGGTAAATTCCAGAGGTTTTTCCCTTGTCTCGCGAGGCCCTGGTGTGGGGAGCACAGTCACCTCGCTCAGTCCATGACCGCACGAGCGGTCCGAGCCCGCCTATCGTCCTAACGTGTGGACTCTCTGAGCCGATAATGTGCTCAACATCCCTTAAGACATATGTCTGGCCCCACAGGGGTGGCCATGATTCTTTCACTCGACATATGTCTGGCCCCGCGGCTCGAGTGTTCATATCTTGCAAACATAGCAGGATCTCATTTTTCTACTAGTTACAAAGAAATCTGTTGCTAAGGCATTAAATTTACAGTCCGTTGAAAAAGAGATGGGCTATAAGGTAGACCAGCCAATTTGTATAAGGTAGTCATAACATAATTTACTGTAAACTAGGACCGTTTGGAAAAAAGTGATCGTGTGGATCAAGAAGCAATGTGGGATGTGCGAAGGATCTATGAAATTAGGAGAAAATTTGTCCAGAGAAGTAGAGGTAAGAAGAGAGCAGAGTATGTTATAGTAGGAAATAATGAGTAAGAGTGATTGGTTTGTGGTAGTTGTTCCCTAAGCTGCCTGGCCGAACAGCCCAGAGTCCCTGAGGAAGGCCATGGCCACGATCGGGCTTTCCCACAGAGCTCTCATTGAGTGTAGATTGTTGGTGTAAGTGGTTGTGTGAAATGCAGTCTTCTATGATGTGTTTAATGGTATGGGGTGCTGTGTTACATCCCGGGCAGGCGTCGACAACGGAGTCATCCAGTCTCTTCTGATAGCTCAGGAGAGCTGGATGGTGTCCGTATCTCAGCCTGGCCAGGTGGACTGTCCTCGGAAGGATGGATTTCGGGAGGTCGTGCATGCAGCTGCGTGTTGTCTGAGCGAGTGGATGGATCGGTGAGAGATATGAGTATGGATGTGCTTCTGGAAGTTGGTTCGGGGTGGGCAGGAGGACAATAATTGTGTGTGATACCGTGTGCTGGGTGTTGTTTTGATATTTCTTGGTGTCTGTGGGTGTGTTGCCATGTAGTTTAGTGGGTGGTCTTGGTTTGTGGAGGCTGCTGCCAGGAATTGAGTGCCTCATGTCCAGATGGTCTTTGATTTTGAGGATTTTGGTTTCTTGACGTAGGTGATCTGTGGGTGCAGTAGCTGTGCAGCCTGTAATGATCTTCAGGGCTTTGTTTTGAATAGTCTGTAAGGTCTTATGTGTTTCAGCTAGGTTAGAAGCCCAGGCTGGGCTTGCATATTCCATCACTGATCTTATGTATTGTTTATATACTGTGGTGGTAGTTTCTTTGTCGTGTCCAAATTTTGTGTGAGCAAGTAACCTGAGGGCGTTAAGTCTGGGTGTCGGTTTCTTTTTAATGTTTGGTGTGCTGTTTGAATGTCGTGTTACTCCTAGGATTTTGGGTGTGTGTATGTGTTAGGGGTGTGTTGTTTATGGTGAGTTGAGGGATGTATTAGTGTTCTGTCCAGCTTGTGAGCAGGGTTGCGGTGGATTTGGCTGGGGCTAGATTAAGTCTGTAGTGCACCAGCCATGTAGTGTGTTGAGATAGGGTTGAAGGAGATCTGTTGCTCTTTTTGGGTCATGGTGTGTGCATGCGAGTGTTATGTCATCTGCATAGGAAGCTAAGTTTATTTGGGGCGTATTGGGTGTAGTTATATCGTGCATGTACAGATTGAAGAGTGCGGGCGATAGGACGGATCCTTGTGGGACTCCGTTTGGAAAGTTTCTGATTTTAGATGACTGACCGGCAAAAGATAAGTGTGCACATCTGCCTGCTAGGAAGTTGGCCAGCCACCTTTTTGTGTTTTGCATGTTTGTGTTGTAGATTTTGTTTGTTAGGTTGTGGCGGGGGATGGCATCGAAGGCTTTACTAATGTCGAGTGTGGCTAATAGTGATCTGTGTGGTGGTCTAGCTGAGTTGATGCCGTCAAAAGCTCTTTATGTAAGGTCTGTGAGAAGAGTGTTTGTGGAGTGCAGTGGCCTAAAGCCATGTTGTGTTGGAGCTAGGGGTAGGTCGGGTGTAATTAGTTGTAATACTAGGTGTTCCATGACTGGAGGGGGAGCAAAGGAGTGTGATGGGGCGGTGCGAGGAGGGTAGCGTGGGGTCTTTGTTGGGTTTGGGGAATGTGATGATACCATGCTTCCAAATGTCTGGTATTGTGTTGTGTGAATAGCTGTAGTTTGATATGTTAGTTAGTGCTTGTATACCTTGTGGTCCCAGGTGTATGTTGCTTATGTTGTCTACATGGTAGACTGTTGTGGTAGTAGTTAAGGGAGGTGGTCACAAGGAACCGTTTTTACCCTGTCGTAGACCTATTATACCGTTAGGCGATCAGAACAGAGGCAAGGGGTGTGAGATTGCCCAACTATCTCCACCAGCCGAGAATCGAACTTGGTCCTCCCGGTTAGAAACCGAGCGCTCTACCAATGTCGCTACTGGTCACCCCATTGGTTTGTGGTCTGCGACAGGGTTGTGTAATGTCACTGGCTGTTAAATGTACTGTATATATGGATGGTGTGGTGAGGGAGGTGAAAATGAGAACTATGGATAGAGGAATGGGCTTAGTAGGAAAGAATGGTAGAGATTGGGAGTAGAACCAGTTGCTGTTTCTGACTAAAGCGACTATTCCCTACAGACCTGACCTATGCACCCTTCATCAACAGTGAAGACAAAGCACATAGACAACTTCAAACACTCTTCCGCCTATGGTCCAGACACTATATGTAACATACACCTTAGACACTTGGGACCACAAAGCATTCAAACACTGGCCAGCATATCCAACTACTGTACAGCTATTCACACAAGATCATACCCAACATCTGGAAGCATGGTGGCATCACAATTCCCAAACCAAACTAAGTCCCCCACGCTACCCTCCTCACACCGCCGCATCACTCTCCTTTGCTCTCCCTCAAAGTTACCGAACGCCTCTTTTTACAACTAACCACACCTCACATTCTCCTAGCTTCAACAACACTCCACAAACCCTTCTTGCAGATCTCGCACAATTTTTTTTTGATGTCGTCAACTCTGCTAGGCCACCACACAGAACACTTCTTGTTACAATTGACATTAGTAAAGCTTTTGATGCCACAACCTTACAAACAAAATTTGTAACTCCTTAACATACACAACACAAAAATATGGCTGGCTAACTAACTAGCAGGCAGATGTGCCCACTTAAGATTTGCTGGCCAGTCACTGAGCATCAGAAGCTATTCTATGATGCAATGCCCAAGTAAAAGTGCCTTGTTTTACAAAGGTTTAGAGATAATGGTGTACAGTATTTAAAAAACTAAAAATTACTAGAGGGTCTCTAAAGAGCGCATACCTTCCCCTACGCTGGTGGAGGTATGAACTTCACCGATCGCCTCTTTAAATTAAATCCCCTATTCCTTGGTCCTGTCTGCCCACCGAATTTCATACCATAGATTCATAACTTTTAATCTCCTACGCTGGCAGAGGGATGCACTTTACTGATCACCTAAATTTATTCCTTTCTTCCTATGCGTATATCCTATCTGCTGACCAAATCGTGAATATCTGTTAATAATTTGGAGATATTTTGTTTACAAATAAAACTACCAACTTATCGGGCTCGTCAGCACCAGAGATTGAACCTTCTTCTCTGAAGTCAATGGTGCCATTAAGCTACAGACAATGCCATTAGCAGTAGACACACTCCAGGACAGAACGGATTACAAGTACTGTATGTTGAATTACAGCCAAATTATGTGAAAATCTCCGGATTGCCTCCTAAATTTAATTTTGGACAACTTTTTGTACTTTGTAATTTACCTCCTCCAATGAGGTTGGAAGGAGGTATGTTTTTGCCTCAGTTTCTTTGTTAACTTCTTCGCAAAGTTATGAAAAAATGTTCACTAAATTTGGTGGGCAGAAAGGATATACAGTACGCCAACGAAGAATTAATTTAATTTAGGAGGCAATCTAGAGATTTTCACATTATTTGGTGGGCATATAGGATATAAGCCAAGGAAGAAATTATCCGGATTGTCCTGGAATAAAATATAGGAAACCTGACAACTTAACTGAAATGCATTTTGAACACCGAAAAAAATTATTTAGTTAAGTCTCGACACACAAAAATAGAACCGAATCGCAATACTGTACATGAAAAATTTAATTTTGTTAAGCACAACAAATCTAAAATACAAAAATTTCAAACAAATTTAAAATAAGAAAATCTCTGGCCGCCACCTGACCAGCTCAAAGCTTCACGGAGAGCACCTCTACTATCCCTGTCATAGAACCCAGATTCGGAATTTTATTTTAGGTCTATTATATATTAAGTTAATGGTAAAGAACCAGCAAGCGTAGGCGAAGGTATGCACTCTATCGAGTGCCACTAGTTTTATCTGGCGTTTATATGAAATAGAAGGATATTCACCGTCTTACTGATACTGAATTATAACTCACTTGACTGATATCATTCAGACAAGTGGAACTGAGCAGTCCAGAGTTCAATCTAAAGTTCTAAACAGTGGGGCTTGCGTTTTTTTTTGTGTGAAGACCGGTTCAGTATCCTACCCAGCTTGGCTGCTAAAGACCAAGATTCATATTTGTTTTCACCAACTCTCCAATTAGTTTACAAATAAACCCAACTAATAAAATCAATAAAAGTAATGAATACATGTGGTACTCGAAGGACTCGAACCTAGGATACTCACACTAAGCATTGGGCTACCAAGACATTTAAAGGTTTATGCACAAGCCTAAGATATATTATGCATTCTCGAATACTGCATATTAATCTTAGTGTGTACATACACCTAACTGCACTCTGATAATGCAATGATTAGACGAATGGAAGGGGTAATTAATGGGGCACTTAACAAAGAAAGGCCTCTATAAATTACTCCTAAACCTAGATAAATTCATATTAGTCTCCACCAATTTACCAATTAATTTACAAATAAACCCAACTAATGAAATCAATTTAAGTACAGTAATGAATACATGTGGTACTCCCAAGAACTCAAACCTAGGATACTCATACCAAAATTACACACACTAAGCATCAGGCTATCAAGGCAGTTAAAAGTTTATGCACAAGTCTATATATTATGCATTCTCAAATACTGCATATTAATCTAAGCCTGTACATATACCCAACTACACTCTTAAGGTAATGATTAGACAAAAAACAAAAATTGCATCACTATACACGTTAACATCTACTTAGTATTGTATATAACAAATACAAATGGACTGACGACAGTGATGGGGAGGGAGGGAGGGAGGGCCGCCACGTAGCTCAGTACTGTAGGCCTATTTGGCGGGAAATTTTAGGGATCGGAGGGAAATTTGGAAAATTGATACCAGGCACCCAGAATAATTGCCGTTAGATATGGATTTTGGTTCGTTAGATTGAGATAGGGTAGAGTTCCAAAAGGGTTGTTAGATGCAAATTCGCTAGATCAAAATGCGTTAGATGCGAGAGTCCACTGTACAGTCCCGAGGTCGAGACATTGACATTAAAAAAAAAAAAAAAAAAAAAAATCCCGCCACTCTGCCTCTGGGTGCGCAAACACCTTGTTTACACAACTTGTAGCTTAATACATACCAACCATCCAAAAATCAACCAAATAGCATGATCACATACCTTTATTAGCTATTGAGATTAAGAAGGGTAGCCTATTAAAAAAAAAAACATGATTTTAAGTTGCTTTGTTCTGGGTTTATCACTGTCAGAGCATCGAGCAAGAAATCCACTCCTTGAGCTCCTGTGCATATATACATGTGGGACTAAACATTGATCAATACTTGCATGTGTGATTGTATGTCGAACAAGTGGCCCAGACAAAGGCCTTGCACCCTCTCTATCTCAATCACTGATTCCTGGGCCGCGAGGCATGACACAATCACTTGAGAGGTAGGGGGAGAGGAGATCATAGTAGTAGTAGTAGTAGTATTTCCCTTGGCTGCCTGTTGGAACAGCCACCGGGGAGATGGTGGGATTAGGGAGAGGCTGGGGATGGACCCAAGTTCATCAGAAGCAGATAGGGCCACAATTGCACCGTGGAAAATTTGATTGCTTGGCGCAAAATATGCAGCTTAATTTTACAAGATTTTTTTTTAACCCTCCCGCCTCGGCTACGCATTACATAAATATTCCCCGAGACCCGGGTGTTTTGGCCGAAAAACGTCTAGGCTAGGCTACCGTATCTTTGTTATTCCGACTTATTCCCGCACATCCCCAAGCGTAGCTGTGTTATTTACCTGTAGAATGGCGTTAAGTAGAGCTCTCTAAGTCAACTGGTTCAGTTGTGATGATGATTTCACTGGAGATAACTTACGGCAACAACAGCCACTTTACACTACTTTTCGATACTTAACAACAACATACAGGCACACACGAACAAGCGACGCTCTCCTTCTTGTGGCCGGAGATGCGGGGCGTCGGTCCAGCCGGCTGTTGTTTACATGCGTCGGACCGACGCCTCACACACCAAGGTCACAGGCTTTCAACCAATGGTACAATGTTGTACCACCCGGGTTCCTCGGGTCAAAACAAAATAGTACACACGTGTACCAGCCGGGTTTGAAGGGTTAATTGGTTAGACTTGAAACAAAACCTCCAGGGTCAGCGTGGGATGAGAAGAAAGGGTTAATATGAATATATAATTAATGAATTTGAAAACAAAACCAGTATAAAAGCAGACTTTAATGCATGAAGAACAATATCTGAGGTTCCCTTACATGCCACCATACTTCTTGATCATGAGTGTAGGCGGCAACTTGTCCAGCAACTGCAGTGGGTTTAGCTCCACACTGACCACGGAGTCATCCTTCACATAGGAAAAGTGAACAACCTGGTTTGACCTGGGCACAAAGGAGAACACCCCTGTGTTCTTGACCTTGAAGGATGAATTACTGTTGCTGGTATCAGAGGAATGGAGGTCGCGTAGGATCTTGGCTGCTTTACTTATGATCCTGCTGGACTCCTTATTCTTGTCCAAAATTATGATGGACTGTGCATCGTGGAACAGGATGAGGGAAGGGTTACAGGTGTCAAAGCTGATGTTGTTGATAACGGAGCTACTCTTGACCAGGTCAGGGTTTGGGGTGGAGAGGACCTGATGATGGAATTTGGTGTAGCAGCGTTGGCCCGGGCTAAACTCCTTGATCATCATGTCGGCGTGGGCCACTACAATATCCTGGGTTGTTGGGTGGATGCCGACAGCGGTGACGGGAACGTCGTACAGCGGTAACTGGACGGCTGCACTGTGATCTCCGTACATTCCATTGCTGTCTCCTCCGTTAATTTGGCTATCACCGGTGATGTTGAATGCCATCACTTGGTTTTTGTTGTCTACCACCACCAGGCAGTGACCATCCGTGCTTGCGGTCATCAGGACAACATTACAGCCAGGCTTCAGACACAGTTCGGTCTCCACAGTCGCCTCTATCTCAGACAGGGAAATAATCTGGGCAAAGAGAGTTATACTATGTTAGGGCCATCTTGGCAAGAAGTAGTTTGACATTACAGTATTCTAAAGTAAGATACAACATAAGAAAATATACATACTGTTCTATTATTATGTTCCCTCCACCAACCGACTTTACTTCTAAACTCAATTAATGAAATCAACAAATACATGTGGCAGTCCAGGGATTCGAACCTAGGATGATCACACCCAAATTCAGTGTATTTATCCATTGCGCTACGAAGATCGAAACTCAGTGGTCTGGTTAAACTAATGAAAAGAAAAAAAAAAACACTGTTCTACACTAATAAAGACTCATGGTACTCGCAGTATATTTTATCACACATACTGTACATAAATTCAAAGATCGAGTGCTTTACAAGAAGTGCTGTTCTAGTATCACATCCTAGTAGTGGCACTCCAGGCAGCCCTGTTCAGAGGTGCCTCACTAGATTAACTTGCTCATGTAGTAATGTACACCCTATGTGGTGGATTGTGTTCTTTTATTTCATAAATTTGATTTTAATAAGCGTTGTTTCCACATTGCAATTTTGATATGTAGATTTTATATTGTCTTTGTCCCAGTTTTGGTTTGTTTAGTTTGTAAGTTTTACATTTTAATAAGGATATTTAATTCAAGATCAGACTGTATGGTCTGATCCCATGTCTTTTTTGGTCCCCTTGGTGCAGGATCCCTTTATGGATATCTAATGATAATGTCGGACAGGTTGGGAGAGAGGTATCCTGACCAGGATTCGAACCCACTCACTCCAGGTATGTTTGGGAGAGTTGGGCACCTCTCAAATATACCTGGAGTGAGTGAGTTCAAATCCTGGTCAGGATACCTCTCTCCCAACCTGTCCGACATTATCATTAGATATTTGTCATTCAGAGAGGTTCCATAATAGTACCAAGACAATTAAAATTGTATCACTTAGCCGAGTTGGCGGGAGGGAATGTGTAAAATAATCATACTGTATGTATTCATATACATACAGTATAATGTACTGTATCTGTATACTGTACTGTATATGGAAAATAGAATATTGAATAAATATTGAGATATTAACACTTCTAACCTGTATACTGCCGTTGGTGGTAGCTGAGGCCAACTTGCCTTCCCCGAGCCAGACAGCTTGGTGGCTCGGTCGCACGTCCTTACTCACACCACGCACACGACGCACACTGGCCTGGCTCTCGCTCTGTGAGAAGGTGTAATGATTAAAATATTGAATGTACATTCAAACTCAAAATATAAATACGTTAGAAACAACCTAAAATTACAAAGAAACTAGATACAAACTAAACATGCAAATGTATGTATGTATGTATGTATGTATGTATGTATGTATGTATGTATGTATATACTCAGGCACATACCTCATAGCTAAGGGTGGCCGATTCGAGACAGAGCCCGTACAGAACAACAAAATACAATAAAAATTATAATTGACACACATCTAGATCATCCAGGAGGAGACCCAGAGACATTTGAATTACTTACGCTAGGAGGCCAAAACCGATATATCCTAAGTGTGTGGTTGACGATGTAGGTGATCCAGCGACCTTGGTGGGACATAGCGCACCAGTCCACCACCTCACCTGTCCGACCTCTTATCTCCAGCAGCTTCACTCGGTCCTGGCCAGAGAGGAACAAGGTATGAGTTCTGGGTGTGGTGTCCAGAGTTCGAATCCCGGGAGGACCATATGGGTTCATTAGTTTATTCAAGTGCATTGGGGTTTGTAATTGATGAATAATGTTAAGAACGGGGTGTTACCTAATTTCATATTATTATTTTTGTCTAATTAATTTTTTTAACTCTCTCAGTAAGGGTGACATTTATATATTTCATTCTGGCTATCATTAGACGATTTAACTCTGGTTTAGTAGGAAGGATCTGTGATAGTCAAAGAGTTCTAACTATCTATCTACAGTATATATTCTGGCACATACGGTACTCCATTATTTATTTTATTTAATTTTTGTTTATTGGGGGTGGTCGACTCGAGACAGAGAGTTAATGGAAATATATGATCCCGCTTTGATTTTTAGATGTCCTTCCTAAGCTGACTAAAATAGTTAATAAATGAATGATAGCCAGACTAAAGGAAGGAATGGCATCGCTCGTACTGACATGGTTAATATCATAAGCTGCTTACCACCTACCAAACAAAATGTAATACCAAAGGAAACACAAAAAAATAGATAATCTAATCATTTTTATATTTGTTAGTACAATACAAGCTGGCTATCACTCGCCAGGAAAAAATCAACACCAAAATGGCACAAAAGGTCTTAGTATTAGGATAAACGTCTTAAAATAGTTGGCTGAATGGGGCCGAATGGATACAAGCCAGAGAAAGAGAGAAATAACAAAAAGTAGGTCACCCCCCTTAAGCTGACTAAAGGCCTGGAGGGTTAACCCGTACAGCACCAGAGACGTCCTTTTTATCATATTCTGACAACTATTAGACGATTTTATGTAGCTTAGGAAGGACCTCTAGCAATAATAAGGTTTCAATATGTCTCAACCAACCCTTTTAACCCCTTCACCACCATGACGTAATTGTCACCATATTCTGGTTACCATTAGACCATTTTCTTTAGTTTTTAATATACCTGTGCGACTCAAACGAGTATATACGATCTCATTAAACCCTCTTAGTAACATAGGTCCTTCTTAAACTGCATATAATCATCTAATATTAATTCATTATTATTCATTAATCGAGTTTAGGAGTAAAGTTGGTTAGTGGAGAGAACATAATATTAGCCAGAATTAAAAGTAAAAAGACGTCATGGTGCTGAGGGGGTTAACTACCACAGCTCCTTCCTAAGCTGCATAATATCGCCAACATAGAGCTAGAAGACAACGTACCACACGTCGCTGGTACTCAAAGGGTTAACCAAATACTGACCTCCTTGACGGGCAGGACCTGTAATGTGTCGGTGGTGTGTGTCGGTGGTGCGGGTGATGTGCCTCCCAGACCCCACAGCTCCAGTCGGTCACGGTAACGCAGCAACACACTACCAGCACCGCCAGCCACGCACAGACTCCCGCGCTGAACAACAACAACAACAACAATAACATTAGTACAAGCAATCACTTAAGGGGAGATGGTTCACTTTTTGGTCAATTTTTGCATGTATTCATTATTTTTCTAGTTTCCTCCCTAGACCTCTATCAAATTTAAAAAAACATCCATTAGATCCCCCTTCTAGAATAATTTGTACATTTTTCGGTAGAAAAATGTCCCGGCCGAAGGCCTCTTCTTCCAACAATACAGGCTCACTATCGTTCGCCAGGGAAAAAATCGACACCTAAATAGCACGGTAGATCTAAATATTGACGAAGAAATGGTCGAAAGGTCTTAAAATCGACTATCTAATGGGGCAAACATCTAAAAACTAATGGGGCTAAACACGAGGGAGAAAGTGGTCCAGAAAAACGGCCCATGTCCCCTTAATGCAGGGGTCGGCAACCTGCGGCTCTTTCAGGACACTTGTGTGGCTTCAGAAGCTTCAGAAATACAGTAATTATTCTTCCTTCAAAATGAAGGCATCATATAACACATTCAAGGCAACATTAGATTTGTTTATTCAACTTCGAAAAGATCTATAGGTATCAATCGTTATGATTTCTAGAAATGTGACACATGTCTTTCCTAAGCTTGTGAATATCAGGATATTGAACAATATTCACTATAATTTGTTTAGTTCAGAAGTAGGGTATATTCTCTTATTTCTGAAGTACTGTAGATTTCGGTTGATGAGACCAATTTTTTTTGTATTGCAGCTCTGACAGAACAAAATTTTTATGAAATTAAAAAAAAATTACTCTTCTAGCTTTAAGGGTTGCTGACCACTGCAGGGGATGCTGGTGATTTTGGGGGGTTATTTAGTTATATACATACAATATTCATTTATTTTAAAAGTTTCCTCGCTAGAACAATAACAATAACATTAGTAGAAGCAATCACTTAACCCGTACAGCCCCAGCGACACGCCTGACGCGTCGGCGATGTATGTAACGCACAGCCCCAGAGACGCGCCTGGCGCGTCACCCTAATTGCGCCGACCGTAACCTCAGGTGTAGCCACTCAAGAGGGCTCAGATTTGTATGGGAACTGTGTACGTATCCCACGCAACCGTGCCGATGGTTGAAAACTCTTAAAGTCCATGTGTGTGCGCGTGAGCGCGCAATAACCTGGTTTTTTGGGGTAATTGCCTTCAATTTTTTTACTCTTGTAAAATACATTTTCGGGGGCTCTGTAGGACCATTCTTTAAGCTTTTTGAGCGGTTTTTCGTGGTTTTTCCTTCATTCCTAACCCATTCGCTATTGTTTCTGGAATAAAACCATTTTTTGAAAACCGGCCGGGTTCTGGTGAACAAACATTACAAAACTAGCCGGGGCTGGACGGGTTAAGGGGACAGCAGTTATTTTTTGGGGGTCTATTTATTTATATATATACTGTATAGCCTATAGTGACCTCCAACGTTGGCAAAATACCAATCATAACAAAAATACTGAATTAATTTATTTTTAAGTTTCCTCGCTAGACCTTCATCAAGCTTCAAAAAACACTCCCTAGACCCCTCTTCAAGATAAACTTATACAATGTTCGAAAGAAAAATGTCCCGGCCGACGGAAAGTTTCTCTTTAAATTACAGACTCGCTGTTGCTCGCCACGAAAAAATCGACATCTAAATGGCACGGAAGGTCTTGATATAGAAATGGCGCGAAAGGTGCTAAGATTGCCAAACTAATTGGCCGAAAGTCTTAAAATCTCAAAACTAATGGGGCTAAACACAAGGGAGAAAGGGGTTCAGAAAAACCAGCTATCCTCCCTTAACCCCTTCAGCACGATGGAGTCACTTTCATCATGCTGTAAGCTGGGTACCATTAGACAATTTTCATTAGCTTATAATCTACCTCAAGGACTCAAAGGGGTCAATACAATCTCATTAAACCTCAATTAAAATGTAAAAATGCAAACTAAACAAACCAAAATTGGGACAAGGACAATATAAAGTCAAATTAAATGATCAAAATCGCTATGTGGAAACAACGCTTACTAAAATGAAAATTATTAAATAAAAGAACACAATCCACCACATAGGGTGTACATTACTATATGAGCAAGTTAATCTGTTTCCCAAGCAAACTAATCGCACACATAACAACGCACTATCGTCAAGTACAAGGAAATAGTCAATTTGGGAAGTCCGGGACGTTCTGGTAAATGTTACTAAACTCTGCATGAATAAAGAAACTACAATTAGTGTCAAAATGTACTATTAAAATCAAATTTGCAACTTGACAAGACATTAACAATAGTACAAAATACAAATAGCACTCTCTAACAATAATGCTATCGGGTAGGTACCTGTAATCATAGCATGCCTCAAGTGACCCCTATCAATAACTACCCTACAAATAACCTACATTTATCGTACAAATAAACTAAGGAAATCGCAAAAGCAAGCAATTGATACTATCGACAATGAATAGATACAATATAATAAAGAAAAATAATTGCAAAATATGAAGAAGCAACAACAGATTTAAACAAAGAGTACTCTTTTAACAAGAACAATTAATACATACAAATTCTATTTAGTTATCATGCTTCATTATTAAGTTGTAAATATGTTTTATCACAAGTATATTAACCCGGCAAGTGCGGATCTCCTTATAAGAGTTTTACCGCTGCGGAACTCCTCATATAATCCAAGGCCTAAACAAAAAAACATTTAAATCAGCCCTGTATAATTTTTTTTGTTTTTTTTGCCCCTTGGCCATGCCAAATATCACTCCTCCACATCCCCTCCTTCCACCCTTCCCCCCCCCCCCCCCCCCTTTCAATTATCACCTTTTCTCCCTGTTATTCCCTTATTCTTAGGTATATTTTCGTGCTAACATTAGCGAGTTGCTAGCAGGGCGTGGTTATCTGTGTTACCAAGCGTGGGAAAGAGCGAGAGAGAGACTACCACGCAACAGTGTCTCTCCAGCCTTCATGACAGCTGGCCGGCTGGCAGGCTGCCTCAGCCATAAGTTATGTAACTCCCGGCCTCTATCGCCGATTTTGACCATCCAAACCCTGTTTCCACTTGTTTTATTGTTGTAACAGGTTAATACCTTTATAATCAACGTAAAATAGGCGCAAATGATTAAGTATTAATTATATTTATGGTACGATGACGATATGAGTTTAGGAAACAGTCTAAATACCTCCACACAGGGAGGGGTGGCCAATACCCTACCTATGCAGCGGAGAGGTTAACAGAACCAACTGTCTTTATAGACAGTTGTCTTGAAATTTTTCAGTATCGTTCCTTTTCAGTTTTAACCCTTGAAAACCGGGTGATGCCATTTGGTATTTTGGTTTGTTTAGTTTGCAAGTTTTATATTTTAATTTGCATGTTTTGCGCCAAGCAATCAATAAAATTTCCCCTCATTCTGTTGCTTTTCAGGTTAAACAAGTTCAACTCTTCAAAACATTCCTGGTTTGGTTAATTTCTTAACTTGGGTATAATTTTTGTGACCTTTCTCTGTACTCCCTCCAATTTCTCAACATTCTTTTTATAATATGGTGACCAAAGCTGAACACGGTACTCCAGAAGGGGTTGTATAATTGTAGAATTATTTTTGTGTACTAAATAGAACACCGCAAACGAATTGGCTGTTGTACCCTCCATACTCTACACCATAATAAGCGTACTCACAGGCGGGTGTGCTCTGAACCGGATGACAGTTGAAGGAGGGTAGTAGCTCAGGGCCAGAATTGTGTCCACACCTGCAAAAAAAACAATACCCTATATTATCTCACTTACACTTTCAAAATACAGTACCTTTAATCTAACCTAACACACCCTAAAAATATTAGTTTAATCAGTGGTTTGGTTAAACTAATATTACACCCTAATACTTCATGAGCCAGGGTGCTAATCGGTCCCATCAGAGAGGGTTTTTAGATAGAATTATAATCTACCTATTGCCAGACGCCATGGTCCCCAAAGGGTTGGCCACGAATTAATCGCCCCCATGCACCTCTGTTCTTAGTCAGTCGACGGCCCTCCTCCCATCCAACACCGCTTTTACGCATATCAATCCTTGTCCGGTCAGTGTTCGTCAACAGTAGGTCAGTCAGTGTCCAAGGCTGATTATCGTTTTTTGTTGCTGTAGGATTTTTTCCGGGTGGAGGGTTGCAGGCCCAACTTCCCAACTGACCCAACCTCTTTAGTCGCCTTGTACGACACGCAGGAGGCACATGAGACATATTCTGACCCCTTACCCCCAGTGTGGAGTATAAGCTACAAGGCATTTTTCCTAGTGTTGTGCTGTTACTTCAACATGATTTCCTTGGTTATTTGATATTAGCAAAAACATACTAGCAAACCTATCACCGTCTCTATTGCTGAAACAAAAAAAACATATCACTATCTCTATTGCTGAAACTCACAGCTTCTATTGCTGAATCTAACAACCAAAACACCATCTCTATTACTGAAACTAACAAACATGTCTGTCTCTATTACTGAAACTAACAAACATAACACTGTCTCTATTGTTGAAACTAACAAACACAGTACCGTCTCCTTTGCCCCTCAACTTTCCCTTCATAATTGTTAAGGGGCACAGGGCCTTGGGTGGGGCTTCGGTGTCCCGGGTGTTTCCGCACCCTCCTCAGCTCCTTGCCTGGGAGCGGCTTCGGTCACCTGGGCTTTCTCAGTGGTAAAGCAGGGAGGGTTCTGTGGGGGCACTCCGTTATGGCCTTGCTCGGGACCTAGGGGCTGTTCGGTCCGACAGCCTGGGAAACAACAACAACAACACCGTCTCCACCACTAACACAATACTTTTTTCCCCCCTGGACGGAACACTTAGTCCATTTAGCAGCTGATCTCTCAAATAACAAATGGAAATTTCAGAAACTACTGTCTCTGCATCATATTAATGCCAAGTTTTCATAATTAACGGTATATTTCACTACAAATTCTTTGCAACAGCTGACTAGTCAAGATGGAAGACATGTATATTTACCGTCAGTCATCCTCAGGGATCAATGTGTCTGGCAAGTCGCAATAGACATATAAATATTATAATTTATTAATTTCACTCCAAACACCAAACACCTCCCAGTGAAATTAATAAAGCATGTGATCCTCCCGGGATTTGAACCTGGGTTACCACATACAGACCTTAAACACTCAAACCATTACACCATCAAGACAGTTAAAGGTTAAGTACATGACTACGTTTTATATCCATTTATCAAATACTGGATATCAATCTAATCATGTACTCAAACCCAACTGCACACTGAATAGCCTAAAGTTTTAAATGAAAGGAAAGCACATTTTTATAAGAAAAAAATAAGCTAAAATAACTTACCGCCGGTGTAAAGCTTGTGTTCGGGCGTGCACACTATGGACCGGACGTCGTGGGTGTGGATGTGGCGACTAAGGGATTGGACCCAGGACTTCTTACTGCCCTTCTTACCACCAATCTCCACGCAGTCCACACGCACAATACGTGGGTCCACTCCTGAAAGAAAGGTAAAGAGGGTTACTTTACCATTGTATTACTTTAGTCCATCCATTATAGGTAGGCCAAAAATCTTGACCACTAACCTCTTATAACTCACAAATGGCTTGAGTAATCAAGCTAATACTTCTACCGTTTGTGAAGGGTCAGCCAAGGAATAAGTGTGGTAAATTACAGCCCATTTGCTCTAGCCCCTTTTGAGTTATAGAGGTTTGCGGTCTAGATTTTTGCCGAACTTATAATAAATACATAATACACATACATAAAATTTTAAGACAGAGTGTTCCACACATACGTGCAGTTTCAGTCTCTTGTCCTAATGGTGGTGTTCCAGGCAACCCTGTTAAGGGCTGCTTCACTTGTCAAGTTCTTGGATTTGAGATCGGCGCGTATAGTCCGATCCCAGGTCTTCCTCGGTCCAGCTCCCTCCACAATCACAGACCTGCATTTTTTCACCCAGTTTTGTTCATCCATTCTCTCCACATGTCCATACCATACCAGTCTACTTGTACGCATCACCTCGCTAATACTCTTTATACCTAAACGTCTCCTCAGCTCAACATTTGTTATTCTATCCTGTAGCCTGGCCCCACACATCCATCTCACCATTCTCGTCTCATTACGCTCCATTCTGTTGACATCCTCTACTTTAACGGCCCATGTTTCTGAGGCATACGTCATTGCACTTCTAACACATGAGGCATACACCTTTCCCTTCAGGGGGAGAGGCATTCTTTTCATGGTCAGCATTGGCATCAGTTCTCTGAACTTCCCCCAGCCACACCTAATTCTAGCAACAGTGGCAGCCTCGGCCCCACCACCGGCAGAGATGGTATCTCCTAGGTAACAAAACTTGTTCACCAGCTTCAAAGACTCATTTCCAAAATAGACTATAGGATACATTTTCTATAATAGTCAGGCTAACATTAGAGGATTTTAACTCTGATAGATTCAATATTATCCCAACCACAAATTAATGTAATCCTAACATGGTCAATTTCCAGACAGTAGTTTACAAGTCTACCTCGATTTACAATTGGGTTACGTTCCTGAAAACTCAATCTTAACCCTTCCTCCCTGGGCAGCATTTATAGATGTCGCTAGTCCTATCCGGGCGATCTGGCCAAAAAATGTTGTACAGTATGTAAACATAGGCCTATTTTTGTTATTTTAACTGCTAGAGAATTCACACAAATCTCAAAATGTAGCCTTTACTTGTATCTGTAGACTGGCATTCAGTAGAGCTCTCTAGGTCAAGTGGTTCAGGTGTGATGACGATTTCCGTGGAGAGTTTTGTAGCAGATTTAGCCATATCGGACACTTTGGAACACTAATTTTCGCTCTAACTGGCAATGGCGGACAAGGTCGGACTTCTTCTTCTTCTTCTTGAGGCTTGGCGGCGCTCCGTTCGTCTTTGTTTACAAACGTTTCGCCGCGCGGCTTTCAAAGCACGCTTTCAAGTATAGGATTTTAAAAGGACGCCCGGGCTCCAGGCCTTCGCAAGGTGCGTCCTTTTAAAATGCTGCTCGGGGAGGAAGGGTTAAATAGAAAAATTGTATAGCGAACCATAAAATAACAGGGTAAATGGGGATGCATTCTCGGACCAGCCAAAACCCAAGCGCATAAAAACCTATAATAATGTCATAAATCGGGGCATTGGATATTGAGGGAGGCCTTTTCTTCAGAAGTTAATCAAGCAAGGAACACAAGTTGGCAAGGGATCTGCTGAAACTCCACAAAATAAAATTTATCTGGGATTTATTTTAAGGGGAGATGGGTCGTTTTTCTGAACCCCTTTCTCCCTCATGTTTAGTCCCATTGGTTTTTAAATTTTAAGACGTTCGGGAGGGTTTGTGGGTGTTGGGCGGAGTGTCATGTTGTACCGAAAAATGTACAAAACCCACAAAACAAAACAACTGCCATGTTATAATGTGTCTTACCGGCAACGTAGATACTGTTCTGGTCTTTACAAATGACCAGGCTCTGAACGTCAGCTTTGTGGGTCTGGAGGCTCTCCGTCACCATCCCCAGCTTCCCGTTCCAAAAACAAATCATTCCTCTGTTATAAAAATTAGACTTCATTAACCTCTTCTGTACTGGTGACCTCTTTTGTATTTTATTATAGCTATATTTAGACCATTTTGTGCAGCTTAACCACTACTGTACCAGATTTTTGTTTTCTATGTTATTCAAATATATCACTTATCGCCTATTCTTCCTCTTCACGCTGAAAAGAGTAGAATTGTCTAGGTTACATGTAGCCTGAGTACTGATGAGAACAAAAGTGTGGAGAGTATAGGTGAGAGGCGGCTTAAGCTCTTACTTTCCCTCTATCATTAGGTGTATAGGCCTATCTTCTGTTTCCTACTCTTAAGGGAGATGGTTCACTTTTTGGGCCATTTTTGCATGTATTCGTTATTTTTCTAGTTTCTTCCCTAGACCTCCATCAAATTTAAAAAAAAACATCCATTAGATCCCCCTTCTAGATTAATTTGTAAAGTTATGTCCCGGTCGGCCGGTTCTTCCAACATTACAGACTCACTATCGTTCGCCAGGGAAAAAAATTGACACCTAAATAGCACTAAAGGTCTAAATATTGATGAAGAAATGGGGCGATAGGTCTTAAAATCGACTAACTAATGGGGCAAACATCTTAACATCTGAAAACTAATGGGGCTAAACATGAGGGAGAAAGTGGTCCAGAAAACCGGCCCATCCCCCCTTAACCTAGAAGAGTTACCATGATGATCGCCTATATTTCCTCTTCATGCTGAAAAATAGTAGAAGTGTCTAGGTTACATTTAGCCAAAGTAATGACAAGATCTTCTCCTGGATGACCTAGATGTGTGTGAATTTGTGTTTTGTCTGTGTGTGTTCGTTGTTTTATGTTGTGTTCTGCGTTTTCCCTGTTCTTGCTCTGTCTTGAGTCCCCCCTCCCAAAAAAAGAAAGGAAAAGAGGGAAAAAGAAAAGAAAAAAAATAGGAAAAGTGGGGATTGGGCCTGAGTAAATAGATAGATAGATAGATAGATAGAATGACAAGAACAACATTTATGGAGAGTAAGGGTGCGAGGCAGCCTGGGCTCTGGCCTTTCCCTCATTCATTAGGCGTATATCTTCTCTTTCCTAATTTTAAGGGGAGGCAGACCGTTTTTCTGGACCCCCTTCTCCCTAATGTTTAGCCCCACTAGTTTTGAGATTATAAGACCTTCGGCCTGTTTAGTTTGGCGATTTTAACACCTTTCGCCCTATTTCGATGTCAATTTTAAGACCTTTTGTTCCATTTAGGTGTCGATTCGTTGAATCCCAAGAGGACCATATCCTTTCAATAAGTTCATTGGTGTTAAGAATAATATTAGTTAATATATAACCCATTATTTACAACTGTTCATGAACATTCCATAATCTAAATATACAAAACTGGAACAATAATATATTTAAACCAAGGTAAGAATAGTCTCAGTCACGAGTCGGCCACCCCCAGCTTAAAAAGAAAAAAAAAAAAAAAAAAAAAAAAAAAAAAAAAAATGGGAAGACAAAAAAAAAAAAAAAAACAAAAAAAAAAAAAAAAAAAAAAAAGAAAAAGAAAAAAAGAAAGGGGTATGTGCCAGAGTATATAGATAGATATATATAGAACAATAAAGTTAGTAATTAATGCACCTTGAGTCTCCGCTAACGATGGTCATGTCGTCCAGGATGCCCACACACCAAACTATGATTTCCTGGTCTTCAGAGTGGCCTAGGCCACAACGCATCATCTGCAAATATCATAAAAAGGTATTCATTTGTTAAATCTGTCCCTCATCCTACGATTTAAATTGCTTCAAGAAATTTTGTCCAGAATCTATCTATCTATATGCTCAGGCCCAATCCCCATTTTGGGGGTAGCCGACTCATGACAGAGCAAGAACAGAGAAAACACAAAAACAACATAAAACAAAAAATAAATGCAGATAAAAAACACAAACTCACACACATCCAGGTCACCCAGGAGAAGACCCAGAGACCAGGGTTACCAAGGTCGCTCCAGCACTCCCCCGGCCCCTGACCACCCGGAGAGGTTCCGATCTCGGCAGGCAGACATGCAGCGGAGCCAAAGCCACAAGCCATCCCACCACACTTCCAGGCACACCCTTCATATTAATCGTCTCCCCGGGCCAGGCGCCTGATGGACTATTATCTAGTCGAACTTGCGCCCGACCCCTTACTCCAAATGACCATGTGTTCACTCAACTATTCACAAGCATTCTCCATTCACTCCTGTCCACCATACTTGTCCAGAATACTTGATGCTAACATACCTTGAATTTGGCTCCATAATTTTTTGGGGGAGACACTCGTTACAGGTTTTATGTATTATTCTTACACAGAGCTTAGAGCTCAGGGACACATTAGCCTTAAAAAATGCACTCGACATTATTCAAAGATGAAAGATGATGTTTGGCCATATTGAGAATAGCACAAGAGTACTGGGCAAAAATATGTATTGTATTCAAAATCAATAGTTCACCGACAATATTGCTCATAATCTGTGTATTTTTATATTAATATAACTTTATCTTGTCAGTCCTCATGTGTTCCTAATAGCAACACAACAAAATGCTTCTCTCTGATCCATACGTCTGACTTGCTCCTGTAATATTGACGAGAACGCCTAGGTCGGTTGTTGTTGTTCCCCAAGCTGTCTGACCGAACAGCCCCAAGGCCCCGAGCAAGACCAAGGCCATAACCGAGCGCCCGAGAATGTGAGGGAGTCATTTAGAGACCCTATAACAGTGTGAGACCTCTCCCGGAGAGATCAGTTGCAAGCCAGGCGTTGGAGAGGGAGGATGGTCTCTCAGCTGGCCAGTCAAGAATACGACCGGTCGGCGAAAATATATGTTTTTCACCCTCCAATTGCTATTCCCACTTCTTTTATCATTCTTCAACGTTGATATGTTCATCATATTTGTAAAGTAAACGCACATGGAAAAGAAATAATGCTGTATATCATAAATATAACTAATTATGTCAGAATCTAAGGCTAGAAATTCATAAATAACTACCCTAGCCCCTAGGGCATTTTTGCGTTTCTTAGGTTAAAAACCTCTCATAGGGCTGGCCCAAAGGATTAGAACAATATAGACAACTAATCAAAATTAGATAGGGAAGGGCTGGAGGTGAACAATTCTATATTCACTCCCAGGTTTTGGCTCAAACATTCCTTGATTGTGGCCCTGTCACTCTTTCAACTGGGGGAGGCACTCGTTACAAGCAGTTCTGCCTTTTGTCTCCCCCATCCACATTTAGGAAGAAAAAAAAAAAAAAAAAAAAAAAAAATGGTACCAACACACACAAACTGTGCACCTACCCTGCCATCCTTGAGGGACCAGAGCCGCACACAGTTGATGGAGCCGGTGACGATGTAGTCCCCGCTGCAGTGCCAACTAAGGTGGAGGATGCGGCCTGAGAACATTGACACATAGAATTAACCCCTTCTGTAATAATAACGTCCTTGTCGTTATATTCTGGCAACTATTTTTATTCAGTTTCGGAAGGAACTGTAGCAATGAAAAGGCTGCAGACTAAATAATTTAAACCTTTTAGCTACCACAGATCCTTCCTAAGCTGAACAATATCATTAATACACTGTAGTTACCAGAAAAGGATGAAAAGGATGTTATACATACATACACAAATTTAAAGGCCGAGTGCTCCACACAAAATGCGGTCACTACAGGTCACTATAGTACAGTACCGTACTACACTATATTATGTATTACACAATCTTACATTTACAGGGTACGTAATAATTCCATACTAACCTTCCTGTCTCTCCAAATTTTTGTTGTACATGATTCCGTTCTCCACAATGTCAAACAAGCACACAAATCCTTCTTCGGTGCCAGCCTAAAATGTCCAAAGTAACAATAAGTATGGTCAGGAAACATGCAAACGTTCAGTGATTAGTTTAATGTATGTATGTACAGTATACACTTAGGCACATACCCCATTGCTGGGGGCGGTCGACTCGAGACAGAGGCCGAACAGAAACAACATTCAAGGGTTCTAGTTCTCAGGGTCCGGGACCACTTTCACGTTCCCTCGCCCCTTTTCTCTGTCTCAATGAGTAGGAGAATTTTACAATGTAATGCACTAAATATTTAGTCAGCAGATAAATTTTGTTCAATATTTAATTGAATATTTGTTTACAATAAAATATAAGCTAATATTCGTGTGGTGAATAAGAATTAATGCTAATTACTTTCATCCCTTCTGAACCACAGTACAGTATTTAGAAGTAATTATATTTTGTAAATGTCAATTTCATAAAGAGAGAATTACTATAAGAGTGTATGAGAGTGAGTTGGATGGGCAGAGAGGGAGAGGCAGATTGAGAGTGAGTTGGAGGGATGGAGTTAAGAGGTATATGAGTGAAAGTGGCAATGTGTGGGAGGAGGGGCACCGGCTAATGGATAACAGAGGAGCATGGAGGCGATTCATTTGTGACCACTCCCTCTGGGATCAATAGATAGATAAATCATCGTTAGATGATGATGGGTGCCATTGTCATTTAATTCCGGCTAAAAACATTATACAATAATCAAAGGGGAAAAGATCTCCAATTAACCCATCCAGTACCAGGGAAGTCCTTTTAATCATATTCTGAGAGCTATTAGACAATTTTTTCAGCTTAGGAAGGACCTCTGGCAATAATAAGGCTTCATACTATCTCAAGCAACTCTCTTAACTACCGCAGATCCTTCCTATGCTGCATAATATTGTCTAAATATAGCTAGAATAATATATACTGTAATAACACACATTGCTGGTACACAAAGGGTTAACAAAGGCATTATGGCATAAATATGGTACAGGTCCTAGGCTGGACTTACGGCTAATTTTGTGCGGTCTGGAGAGAGTGCGATACACCAAGTGGGTCCCCCCGTGACGGCCGTGCGGGACAACACCTCCCCCGTGTTGATGTTGTGTTCCAAGATGAACCCATGGAGCCCTGCACTGAACAGTCGACCTCGGCACCACACCACACCCTCCACTGAACTGTCATCATCTCCTGAAATAGTGCAGGTAAATTAAAATATAAAACTTGCAAACTAAACAAACCAAAACTTGGACAAAGACAATATAAAGGCAAAATAACTTACCAAAATCGCTATGTGGAAACAACTCTTACTAAAATAAAAATTATGAAATAAAAGAACACAATCCACCACATAAGGTGTACATTACTACATGAGCTTAGTCAACAACCCAGATCCAGAAATTATAAGAACCAGTACCACTCAAGAGGGATAATTTTTCAGTATAAACTCCAATAAGCGGTTACTAAATTACAGTACCGGTATGTATGTATGTATGAATGTATATATTCAGGTACACTACCTCATTAGCTGGGGGTGGCTGAATCGAGACAGAGCCCAAACAGAAACACATTTAAAGTTCCAATTCTTAAGGTCCGGGACCACTTTCACGTTCCCTCGCCCCTTTCTCCGTCTCATCAAGTAGGTGAATTTTACAGGGGGGGGGGGGGGGGGGGAAAGAGGAATCCTAGCCTCTCGCCCCGGAAGTAGGAAAAGCAGTACAGGAAAAGAGAGACAGACAGAAATGGCTAAGGTTGGGTAGAGGATGCCAAACCTCATTCTGGATAGAACCAGCCCTCACCCGAAGAGCAGGTGGTTCAAACAAGTGACTCAGGGTTGAGAGATGCTTATTGACAAAGATTATCAACTTCAAATACCATATCCACATTACTATTAACAATGTGGTACCGACATTTTCTTTTTCATAACTATCAGCTCTCTTTGATGGTACCAATTTTCACTTGGGGTCACAGACTATATGTACCAGTATCTAGTGTGTTTCAAAATGGCTAAAGTCCAGCTCACTGCATTGGTAAGGTTACTGAGTGCATTACAATTTAGGCAGTGGATATTTGTCTGAAAGTCTTGTTAAATGCCATAAATAATTACAAAACATAACTAAACCAACCTACCCTATCAAATCATACTCTATCCTAACCAAGATACAGTAAGGGTTCAGTATACAGGATAATTAGTAGCTCTTTTTAGGTTACAAATTGTTAAAATTGAACAAGACCGTTGAGAAGTCATGCTCTCCCAACTTTCATTGGGGACTCTGATTCTAAGGCTTTACATCCAAACTTGTGATCTCAAAGTTTTGATTATCGTCTTATTTTGCTATATTTCTGACTTCCGTGGACATTAGAGCACCTAATTATCCTTTCCTAATTTGGGGTACCGGTAATTTAAGCTGGGTAAGATATGATGGTGAGGGCTGGTCCTATCCAGAGTGGAGTTTGGCATCCTCTACCCAAGATTAGCCATTTATGTCAGTGTCTTTTACTGTCCTACTTTTCCTTCTGGGGGCAGGGAGCTAGGAAATTGAATCCTCCTCCCCTTGTAAAATTCACCTACTAGACGAGATAAAGTAAAGGTGGAGGGAACGCGAAAGTGGTCCCGAACCCTAAGAATTGGAACTTAAAATGTTTCTGTTCGGACTCTGTCTCGAGCCAACCACCCCCACCTATGGGGTATGTGCCTGAGTATATACAGTCGCGTTAATAAGTGATGTTGAGTGGTACAGTACTTGAAAAGTAGACAGAATGGATAAAAAACACCATCTGAGGAAGAGCACTTTATTGACAACGTTTCGCAGATAACTTCATCAGGTCACCTGGTGACCTGATGAAGCTATCTGCAAAATGTTGTCAATAAAGTGCTCTTCCTCAGATAATGTTTTTTATCTAATAAGTGATGTCTCGGCATCAAGTATGTTTTGATAAATAATTGGTATCGGCAATATCTAAGCTTCATTTCTTCGTATCAAGTGAAATATACAAATATGTTCCTACACTTACCCACCCTATTCAACATCTGACAGACATTAATACAGCACAGAGCAAGCCAAACATAATGACAGCTGGGACATACTGGAGGCGGAGGTGGGGATCAGGAGGTCAGAAGTGTGTGAAGCTATGAATATAGTGAAGATGGGGAGCATCAGGAATAGATGGAGTGTGTGGGGAAATGCTGAGGTATGGTGGTGAGATAGTGATCAAATGGGTATGGAAAATGTGCAAACTAGCATGGGAGAAAGGGAGTGCACCTGATGACTGGAAGACAGGCATAATAGTCCCCCTGTATAAGGGTAAAGGGGAAAGAGAAGTGTGTGGTAACCACCGGGGTATGGTATATGCCTTCTAAGTGTAGTAGGGAAGGTGTACAGTAGGGTAGTGATCGAGATAGTGAGAGCGAGAACGGAGAAATAGATAGGCGATGAGCAAGGCGGATTTAGGAAGGGAAGAGGATGTGTAGATCAGATTTTTGCCCTGAAATGTGTTGTGGAGAAATATCTGGAGAAGGGATATAAGTTGTATGCTGCCTTTATGGACTTGGAGAAGGCCTATTACAGAGTTGATAGAGAAGGTTTGTGGAAAGTACTGAGAATATACGGAGTAGACGGCAAGTTGCTGAAAGTAGTGAAGAGCATAATTATATGACTCTGAGGGTGCAAAGGTGTCAGTACGTATGGAGACTGAGCAGAGCGAGTTCTTTGATCTGAATGTTGGGTTGAAGCGAGGGTGTGCGATGTCCCCATGGTTGTTTAATATACAGTATATATGAATGGAGTCAAGAAATAAATAAAAGGAAGAGCAGTAAATGTTGGTGTACCTCTAAGGGAGGGAAACCGAGTGGAATTTGCCTGTACTGTACTGCTGATGATACAGTTCTGATGAGCTCTCCTCACCCACTTCTTTTGTATCCTAATTTTAGCTACTACAGTACTACATAATGATCCGACAGACCCCCCCCCCCCCCTTTCCCCTATACACCCTAGCATCCAGCACAGAATTCTTTATTCGTTCATCCACACATACATACCGGTAATCAATCAGTGCCTTTCTTTCCTCCACTGTCCCATCCCTCCTCCTCCGCACCACTTTCCATATGTACCTGTGTATCATCCTGTGTCGAAAGAAGGTGTTGGCTATCCACAGCCTCCTCCCCACACACACGTCCACAAGTGCACTACCATTCCCATTCACCTCTGATGGTACACCCCACCCTCCCACCACTCCATCAACTTTCTTGTCACCCACCTTCCCATTCATATCCCCAATCAGAAATATTCTTTCGCTCTTGCCAAACTTATCCAGGCACATTCACCTAGAACTCCTCTTTTTCTCTTACAGTTTTATCGTCAGAGCATACACACACAAACACCCACGTTTGTATTCGTACTTTCATTCACCACCAAACAATTCTTGCACCCACAGACCAATAGTCTCTTACACGCTCTGATGACTTAAACTGCTTTAAACTTTGTGTGTCCAGGCATTCTGACCCCGTCTATTGAATTTGTGCCTGTCACTCTTTTGGCTTTGGGGGAGACACTCGTTACAGGCAACCTGCCTTTTGTCTCTTTCATACACATAGGGAAAAAATAATAAAAATAAAAACATTATAAATGAGACACTGTTCTACTACACCTCGGATGTCTTCCGCCATTGTAGGAAGAGGTTGGGAGGCCATGAGGATGAATGCCCAGAAATAGGATTCAACCAGTAAGGATCAAACTCGCATGCAAGGTATGTAGGCTGTGGCTATTTTATAGAGTACCTTAGTTCAGTTAACACTAACCTGGGAGATTTTGCTGCATAAAAGGCTTGCTACTACAATTCCATATTTCTATACTGCCATCAGCTCTGAAAAATAAAATACCATACATAAATAATTTGATTGCCCATTACTCAAAACCTTATGAATACCAATGTAAAAGAATCAGAATATCTGTACTGTATACTAGAGATGGACCGAATATTAGTTTTGTATTCGTATGTCCGAATATTCGCTGTTTTTCAATATTCGTATTCGTATTCGCATTTCCATTCATAGCTATTCGCAAATATGCGAGTATGTTCACGAAAACAATAGAATATATACAAACATGTTAAATATTAAATTTTAAAGTTAACACAAATTACGAATAAATAACAGTGTAGATGTGCGTTGGGGCCGCTAAAGTGGAATGAAGGAGGACTGAGCAGTGTTGCTACTTAACTGTATTTAATAGTACCAGATCAAACTAGTGAAAAGTACCAATTTATTTTAAAGTGGAATCACTGCCCGGTAAACGAACGTGTGCTGGACGCCTGGACCTGGACATTTGAACCGTCGCAATATTGCCATTTCAGACATATCCAATGTAATAGCATGTCACTAAAATATATTACATCATATTTCCTCACTAATTTCGTATTTAGTACCAGATATGGACTATTTTATTGGAAAATGTATAAACTTGAAATAATCAAATGTACCAAATCTAGTACTGTACTTTAGTACCAACAAAGCGGCAACATTGGGACTGAGGACTGGATAGGCTACATAGAAAATTGAATGGATTTGATTTTAATTATTCAATTTTCTATGGTTGAACTCTTACAATATATTAAACAATAATTCATACCGTCCATTTACGATATTTAAGAAATTACACATTCACATCGTCATTAACTTCTGGTAATTAATTTCATAGTAATTTAATTAACATTTGTTGGATACATAAAAATAATTACCAGTTCTTGAAGGATGAAATAAGGATTGAAATATTCGCTATTCGTATTCGCGAATTTTACAACAAAATATTCTTATTCGTATTCGCAAATAGTGAAAATTGATATTAGTTCCATCTCTACTGTATACTGTAGGCTATTACAATACGATGCTGTGCAGTATTGTATAACAAACTAGGCCACGGTGGTGAAATAGGGGAGCTATCCCCCCGCCAAAGGCGGCTTTCTAGGGCCTTTCCTAGCTGTTGCTGGGAGGATTGAGTTCTAGTCATGTGGTGATGGGCTGGTCTTTCAGAGTGAGAACTGAGCGATCTCTGCCATACCCATAGCTTACTCTGACTGTTCCTTTAGCTTGTGTGTTTTCTGGATATCAAGTGACGGCGTCTCTTCCGTGGATTGACCTCCCAATCTACCAAGATTGGAAGCCAATGAGTCACATTTTTCCCTTGCCCCTCAACATTCTCTTCATAATAAAAAAAAAAAAAAAAAATGCTGAGGGGCACAGGGCCCTGGGTGGGGCTTTGGTTTCCCGGGCGTTTGCTCACCCTCCTCAGCTCCCCGCCATGGAGTGGCTTCGGTCACCCAGGCTTTATTGTGGTCGGCGGGGAGGGTTCTGTGGGGGCGCTCGGTTATGGCCTTGGAATTGCTCGGGGCCTTGGGGCTGTTCGGCCAGGCAGCTTGGGGAACAACAACAACAACAAACTAGGCCTATTTTAGTTATAAATAGCTTTGGTTTATTAAAGGTGAACTCCAGTAGTGAAAGAAAATTGAAGTTTAATGCAGGGTCATAACTTGTCATGAATTCAGTATACTGTACTGTACTTAGGCAAGTATATGGGCAATATAGATATACAGTACTGTAAATAATTCCATTAAACACCAGAGAAAAATACTAATCTAAAACGTTGTTGGCATCCTCAGCCATCAGCTGGGCGAGTTTCAGCTGATTGGCGTGACGATAGTGGGCATGTAAACATCACACACACTCGTGGACTGTCAGGTCTGTAATCTTTTTCACTGATACATTTCAATTCAAGTTTTGTTCGTTCGAACAGGTATTAGCTCGAATAGGAACGCATTCGCTCGATTGTGCATCCGCTCGATCAGGAATTCGCTCGAAATGACTCGCATTCCATTCTACAACCGTATTTTAGCTAGCAAATCAATATCATTAAAGACTTCTTTCGCCGCACTATTAGAACAAATTTATTAGGGAAAATAGGGACCTACAGAGTATAGACTCGCCATATTTTTCTTATTATAGTCCGCATGGAAGAATTTAGTTATCGACACTTGAAAAAACCCGATTACACCAACAAATTAAAATGTAAAACTTGCAAACTAAACAAACCAAAATTGGGACAAGGACAATATAAAGTCAAATTAAATTATCAAAATCGCTATGTGGAAACAACGTCCAATGAATCCTTCGACTTGACCTCATTCTTCTTCTTGTTTTAAGCGATGCGGTGGGTGCGATTCACCCAATGAATGGCGTGAGCGTTAGGCCCTACTCACAAAAAATAAATAAAAAATAAATAAATAAATACCGGTGATAATTATAGGGAATAGACTCGCAGCGTTATTATACATAATTTATTAGGGAAAGTGAAGCTCTATGGAATCCTTTATACTCGCATAGATTCCGCTGTGGGAGAATAGTTTTGATAAGTTTTGTAACTCGATTTTGTCGATATAAATAGTCTATCTATCTACCGTATCTATTGCCTGACGCCGTGATCCCCGAAGGGGTGGCCACGAACGAACCACCCCCATGCACCTCTGTCCCCAGTCAGTCGACGCCCCTCCCCCCAACCAGCACCGCCTTCGTTCATGTACTTCCTCACTCCATCCTTCCACCTCTCATTCGGTCTACCTCTCCCTCTCGGGGCCTCTCTGTCCCTCCACCTCGCTCTCGTACATAAATAGTCCCACGTGTAAACAAACTCAGTCCCGCAATCTTGAGAGCTCTGCTACGGACGTGTTCAATGTTTACAAAAAGTGTTCGGAATGGAGTACACTCGCTACGGTAAAGTGTTATGTTCTACAAAGATGTTACTGTATGTCTAATATATGAACCCACAGTAGCTGGCATGCAAGGGCTAGTATTGTATCCCACGTACTGGGTCTAGGTTAGGTTAGGTTGGGTTGTTTGGTTAGGGTAATATACTAGGTCTCGGAAACAAGATTCGTAGTTGCGGTAGTATTTACATCAAAACTATAGTTAACTATCAAAATTATTCTCCCACAGTGGAATCTATGCGAGTATATTATAAGGATTCCATAGAGCTTCACTTTCCCTAATAAATTATGTATAGGCCTAATAACGATGCGAGTCTTTTCAAAAAATTACCATACCGGCAACCTGCTTTTGCCCCCTTACAGATCTACATACAGTATATGAGGATGACAATTAATCAAGGTGGGGTGCCCCCCTCAACCCATCGTGTATCCAATTTACCCCACAATTTCCCTTACCTACTGTAAAAGCGCGATTCCCGCAATAAATGGCACCATTTGACGCTGTATATTCAGATTGATAGCCTAGCCTATTGGGTAAGTTAATGCAAATAAAAAAACCCCAGAAAACTTTGTAAATAAGGCGGCTCTAGCTGTCTTGAATGCTACCAGCAATTCTGCTAAATATTGTTGTCTACAACTCCAAATCTCGCAAGGGGTCAATTGACCAGCTGCAGTACATGAAGATTCAAGAAAAGTGGGACAAACTGGATTTGATGTCACGTATGGGATATATATAATGTTTTAAATGTATAGGCCTATTATAGCTTTGTCATAGAGTATTTTTCACCACAATATATGTCTTTACCGCTGCATATTAAATTATTTGGGATGGATGTAGAGTTCGGGCGTACGGTCGTCATTGTTTACATAGGCTAGGGGGATCGCCGCGGTCGCACTTACGTTCCCGTCTATTTCGACGCTATATTTTCTGCTATTTGCCCCCTGGCATTATTACTATATGAATACTACCGTAGGTTAGGTTAGGTTAGGTTAGGTTAAAATAGACGGGAACATGATGGGAAGGTCCGACGCCACTACGCGTAATGTAAACAAAGATGGCGGTACGCTCGCTCACTACATCCTACCCAATTATTTTTCCTTAGACTTTGTGGGTTAATAAGGGTGGAAGGAAAAATGGCGGCCATCTTGGATCAGCTGAGAACTAATATTTTTCACTTGTTTACCGTATTTTTAGTATTTTGTCATATTCTATATCAATGCTAACCCTGCGGGGGTCTGGGGGCGGCAGCCCCCAGGTTAGATTAGGTTAATGACAAAATATAGTTTTAGGGGGCATTTTTTAATATTGCAAAATAATGTGTTAATATGAATTTCCAGAAGGAAAAAACCTTAAAACCACTATCAATGAAGGAACTGACGAGAAAAAGTTTTATAATACAAAAAACACGTACGTGACATAAAATCCAATTTGACTGAAAAGTGTGGAGGCAGTGCCTAGTCACTAGCAAGTTGGCCGTGGTGATTCTACCAGAACTTCCGACAAGTATGCTTGAGTAAAATCGGCAACATAGGACTAAGGACTATAGGATAGGGCCTGCCCTAGCTTAATTCTACACAAATATCGGAAAAACTAAATAAGATGGTCACTAATTTTCCCATGGATTCTTTTATTTTTCCCTGTTAGTTTTCATCAATATATAGTGTTTGGAAATAATTACAACCCTCTGCGAAACCGTTTTCCCCATTATACTGTACAACGATCTTAAAACACGCCGCCCGATAGTGGGGAGGGTGGAGGGACAGAGAGGGAGAGGTAGACCGAATGAGAGGTGGAAGGATGGAGTGAGGAAGTACATGAACGAAGGCGGTGCTGGTTGGCGGGAGGGGCGTCGACTGACTGGGGACAGAGGTGCATGGGGCGGTTCGTTTGTGGCCACCCCTTCGGGAATCACGGCGCCAGGCAATAGATAGATAGATAGATAGAAAGGCCTAAAACCCAATATTTCGAAAACCCGAGCCAAGTTTTGGCCTAAGCTGGCTCGGATTTTGCGAGTTTGTAGACAAAAAACTTACAGTAACCTCATTTAGAAATTTGGCTCAGGTTTCCCGAAATTGCAAAGCCATAAAATCCGAATTTTGGAAAACCAGAGCCAAATTGGCAAAACTTGGCTCGGATTTTGCGAGTTTTAAGAGTAAACAATTTCTATATCAATGCTTACCCTGCGGGGGTCTGGGGGTGGCAGCCCCCAGGTTAGGTTAGGGTAATGACAAAATATGGTTTTAGGGGGCATGTTTTAATAAGGCCTATTGCAAAATAATGGGTAGGCTAAATATGAATTTCCAGAAGGAAAAACACCTTAAAACACACTAATCAATGAAGAAACTGATGAGAATAAGGATTAGGCCTCTAAGCCTAGGCTAATACAAAAAACACATACGTGACCTGAAATCCAATTTGACCGAAGATATTGACAACCATGTTACGAAAAATTTCCATTTTAGGCCTAGTACCATAGCCTAGCCTATATTTTTATTAGGTTTGGCCGAGGCTTAAAACACATTTTCATATGATGTTTAGAGCATATAAATTCCATAGGCCCTAGGCGAATGCTAGACTACTCGGCCCACGGGACAGCTCGGCCCACGGCGAGACAGCTCGGCCCAGTAAAAACTAGACAGCTCGGCCCCGTGTTAATTACGAGACAACTCTTAATTAACCTAACCTAACCTACACATTATGAACCGAGAGAACTAGCCTATGACATAGGCTAATTATACAATAAACGAACATTTCGCCCACATTACACACACGCCATAAACGGGAGGCCATGTACATGCAGCACCAATTCCTGTCCTCTGCGCATGCGTGAGAATCTTAGGCCCCTTGGCACGATTTGTTTTTCCTTTATACTATTATATTATCTTAACCTAACCTAACCTAACCTAACTTAAATTAACCTAACAGTTGAGCCTAAATAACATAGGCTAATCAAAATATTAGGGAAAAGGCCGCACGGTCAATATACAGGAGGCGCTTACAATATACCGTAGGTAGCAAAATTATAATGGTAGTTTTGGGTTCCTATCATCATAGGCTATGCTTCATTTCTATATAGGATACTTTTTATCCCCGGGGGAAAAAAAAAAAATCTTTGGATTTTTCATTTAGCCTATTTTCTTGGGATTTTTTGTTTTGGTCATTAACCTAACCAAAAACCTAACCTAATAGCCCCCAAATACATTTAGGTTAGGTTAGGTTAGGTTTTTGGTTAGGTTAGCCTAATAAAAAAAAGAAAAAAAAAATCCAAGAAAAAAGAAAAAACCCAAGATTTTTATTTTGTTTTCCCCGTGGATAAAAAGTATATAGAAATGAAGCATATGATGATAGGAACCCAAAACTAACATTAGAATTTTGCTACCTAGGCTATAGCCTATTGTAGCGCCTCCTCACCTCCTTAATCTCTAACCGTTTTGGTAAGATGATCCTCAGGGTATTAGAGTGTGAAGCCTATAATTGGGCTTTGTAATGAATTGGGTTTGTGTGGGACAGGGATCTGCCTTGCTTAGGCCAATCGGCTTTCTGCAGACTCCCATTTTCTTATGTTCTTATGTTCTTATGTATATTGACCGGCCACACATAGGCTACGCAGAGGACAGGATTTGGTGCTGCATAGCCTACATGGCCTCACCCGGCCATAAACCCTCCACTTAGCTCTCCCTGAGTCCCCATCCTAATCCTGACTGGTCTCGTCAAATTGCCCCATAGCAAAACATGGGGCCGAGCTGTCTCAATTTCTCTAATAATGGGCCGAGTTGTCCCATGGGCTGAGTCGTCCAGTCACCGCCCTAGGCCCTATTTGTTTTCAAATATTGCAAAATAATTGGTGACCAACTTAGCCTAGGCTATTTAGTTATAGGCCTAGGCCTAGCCTACTCAATACTAACCTTGATAGAGCTAGTCGATTTGTTTCATCTTCATAGCACATGCACTGGATTGCTTTAGGTTCAAAATCATAAAACCTAACATTGTGTATAGTATAGCTGGTTTTGGCTTTACTCTGGTAAGGCAAGAGGCCTAGGCCTAATACTTCCCGACTTTCAACTTTCTCCATCATTGTGTTGGATTGGGCCTTTATAGGCTTAGGCCTAGGCATATTTTTCACAGAACACGTTGTGATTTTCTTCTTCTTCATGGCTTTTCTGTTTTTCTTCCCAACCATTGTGTTTGCAGGTATTTAGGCTAATAACTTCAATGTCTGGGACCACGTGAGGAAACAGGCCACATTGTTTATATTCATCGGTCTATCTTGACTTGGAGGAGTTATATTACTGTATTGTAATTTGACTTTACTTTATATTATTAGGATATCTATAATTATAGAAGAAACCAATTAAAATGCTTGCAACTCTTTAAATAAATAACATTATATGAAAGATATATGAATGTAACATAATTCAATCGAGATTATTAGGAGAGTTGCGATCATTGCGATGCCATCAGCCAGCTCAATACTATTTGATACGTAGTTTGATTTGCCGTTTCTATTTAACTGTATTATTATATTGGATCAAAATTACAAACGTATTAGAAAATTATCGTACATTATTCTAAAAACCTGTTAGTACATAAACAACTCGCGGGAAACGTTCTTCAAAACGTTCGTGATCTTGAATCCGGATTATCAGCTGAGCGAAAGGCGGGAATCGAGAACTGTCAATCCAAGTTTTCTTTTGTTGGTTTTGTTGGCGATTAACAATGCAAATACCTATTAAAATGTAAGTAGCTTGGCTTCAAGTAGCAATGGTAATACATTTGAAAGTGTTAACGTTTACGTGGAGGGACCCGCAGAGGGCCGCTCTCGGGCGGCATGATATGCGGGGGTTGTGCTTTTAGGACTAATGGTTGGGGACAGGATTAGGGATGTAATGATTGGTGATCCTAGTTCTAAATGAATCAAGTAACTTAATATGCTAATGTGATAGCCTATTGCCTAGTCTATTAAAATAGATAGGCTAGCCGCTAGAATCAATGGGAATTTTGTCTTGGTTCATTGAATTGGTTATAGGCTAGTCTGTTCTTAAAAGTAAGTTTTATTATATTAGGCCTACCTGGCCTAGGCCTATGTAGGCTAAATGAACACTCAGATTCTCATCCTGTAGGCCTAATCCCAAATGTTAATTTCCTACAGGGAAGGATACCAAGTCACAATGTATTAGTGGATTTGTGAAGTAGGCCTAGGTTTACTAGCCTAGTAATTTGGTAGGCCTATAGGCTAATTCTAGTGGTGGCTCCAACTCGATTTGGGTAGGCTATTCAAATTATTTCCATTCATCTAGGCCTATTTATATCCTTACTTACTGGTTTCTGGTAGGCTATTATAAACTGGGGCATTTATGTTTTAAAATTATAGGCCTAGGCCTACTAGGTTAGGCTAATAAAAAAACTAAATTGCACCAATTGTTAACCCGGGAGCTGCGGGGAGACTCTTAAGAGTTCCCCCGGCGCACTGCGGGAAGACTCTTAAGAGTCAGAGAAAATAAAAATCAACTTTTGACATCGAAAAAAAAATATTTTTTTATATTTTTTGTTTTTTATTTTATTTTTTTTTTTTGGCCCCTGGGCCATGCAAAATCTCAGTCCTCTACCTCCCCTCCTTCCCCACTTTCCTCCTCTCCTTCAGTTATCACCTATTTTCCCTGTTATTCCCTTATTCTGAGGTATATTTTCGTGCTAACATTAGAAATCCGATTGGAGGGTGTGGTCATCACTGATAGCAAGCGAGTGCAAGAGAGAGAGAGAGAGTATCGATCGACTGCGTCTCAGTGGCCTTGGGGGAAATTGGCGGGAAAGCAGATTGCCTCACCCATACATTATACAACTCGCGGGCTATATCTCCGATTTTGACCATCCAAACGCTGTTTTCACTCGTTTTATTGTTGTTTCAGGTTAATACCTTTATAATCAACCCATAATAGGCGCATAATATAAATATTAATGCTATTAATGGCACAATGAATATTTTAGTGACGGAAACACCTCAAATACGTCAGCACAGGGCGACGTTTCCAATTACCCCCATGCGCACTTCAGAGGTTAATAGCCTAGTCTTATCACAAAACAGGAAATAGGACTAGGTCTATGAAGGAAAACTAGGGAATTATGAACGAATCATGCTAAAATTGGTTTGGACCCATTGCTAGAATTTTACCAGTAGGCCTAATTGAATTGGGTGAGGCTAGCCTAGTCTAAATAAAAAAATTAATATTGGATCATGAGTTGCTTAGGCTAGGCTAGGTTCATCGGTTAGGTAAGTCTGTGTCACCAATATGGCATCACTAGGCCTAGGCCTACTCCTTGCACATCTGCCCCATTTGATTAGCACCTTTTTTTACTTTTACAAATGTCATAGCCTAGGCCTACAGTATTAGGATATACAGGGATTGGAAGAATGAAGATCTACCAGTAACTTTTAGGATATTATTAGGATATTATAATTTAGTAGGATAAGTAAATTTGCAGACGATACCAAAATGGGGAGAAAAATTTATTCAGATAGAGATATAGAGTGTCTGCAAAGGGATCTAGATACATTACACGAATGGTCAGTAAATTGGCAGATTAAGTTTAACATTGACAAATGCAAGGTATTAAAGATAGGGAAGATGCATACAAATGTTATATAAACTAGCTAATATGGAATTAGAAAACTCAGACTGTGAGAAAGATCTAGGTGTGTTTGTTAGCAATGATTTGAAGCCTAGAAAACAATGTATAAGCGTTCGTAACAAGGCAAACAGGATTCTCGGGTTCATATCTAGGAGTGTGAGTAACAGAACTGCTGATGTTATCTTAAAACTTTACTTGTCATTAGTGAGACCCCATATGGATTATGCTGTTCAATTTTGGTGTCCTTATTACAGAATGGACAGATTCATTGGAGAGAGTACAACGTAGAATGACAAAAATGATCCATAATATTAGAAATTTTCCATATAAAGAAAGGTTGAAGAAATTAGGCTTACATTCGTTAGAGAGACGCAGAGTTAGAGGGGATATGATAGAGGTATTCCAGTGGGTTAGTGGGATTAATAAAGGACATGAAAAATGTACTAAAGCTCAGTGATAGCTAAAGAACTCGTACAAATGGTTTCAAATTAGATAAATTTAGTTTCAGAAAAGATATAGGCAAATATTGGTTTGGTAACAGAGTTGTAGTTGGGTGGAATAGGCTACCGAGTGATATGTGGTAACAAGATCGATAGGGAGCTTT
This sequence comes from Paralithodes platypus, assembly GCA_032716605.1. Classification (NCBI taxonomy): domain Eukaryota; kingdom Metazoa; phylum Arthropoda; class Malacostraca; order Decapoda; family Lithodidae; genus Paralithodes; species Paralithodes platypus. The sequence goes on along the minus strand of CM064555.1, from coordinate 20,794,572 downwards.
AAGATAAAATTAGATAGGCATATGGACGAGATGGGTTGGGTGTGAGGGGGATCTACCAGGTGTGGGCCAATCGGCGTTCAGCAGACCCCCGTACTCTTGTGTTAATCTCTGACCGTGTTGGTGGGGTCAGTACTCAAGGTATTAGTGAGTTGGGCCTATAATTGGGTTGGGTGTGACAGGGATCTGCCTTGCGTGGGCCGATCGGATTTTTGCAGACATCCATTTTCTTATGTTGTTACTTAGTAATATATATATATAAAGCCTAGGCCTACTGTACTGTATACACAAATGTGATTGAAATGATAGCCTTTGCAACAGCTGATATGATTGATTTGTATGCAACATTTTCAGAATAGTTCATTGGTGGTACATAGGCCTACAAGGTAATGAATATCGATATCCTCTATATGTGGTACACATTCAGGCCAATGTAGGGCATAGATCTGTATTATGCATGTGTGAGAAATGAAACTGGCGAAATGATTCAAAATATTCTATAAGATTTTTGTGACATGATGGGAGATACATACAAACCAAGAACAGTAATGCTAGATAAGGACCAGAATGAAATTCAAGCAGTATAAGGGGGTCTGTATGAAAGTCGGTACTGTATAAGATAGTAGGGGTAGGCAGCCCCGCCCAGGGAAGTACTACCGCCAAGGTTTCGGGAGACTCAGGGAATAGCCTGAATTCCATTTTCTCTCCCAGGCCTTGGTAGCTGGATACATATCTTTCTGCCTCACACATCAGGGGTATCAGGAAAACCCTCTTTATATAACATACACATCCAACTTCACGACATTGCCCTACATCGCTATCCTCTATCCATAAAATACTACTCTTCCCACTACATATCATACATGTAACACCATACACTTACCTTATAAATATGGCAGTACAATTGTTAAGAGCAAACCTGGTGGTCCCTCGGATATCCACCCCCGGCAGGGTTGGGTTATTGACACAGGGCCCTCCCGGTCGTCATCATGCGACTGTGTCAAGAGCATTGCAACGTCCCAAAGCTGCTTGTCAGTACAGCTATTTCTTTAGTAATATAAGGGGACTTCACTCTAACATCAATTCTGTACACCAATTTCTTCAAGCAGAATCCCCTACTCTCCTTTTTTTGACAGAGACTCAAGTAACATCCACATCTGACACATCTAGATTTAATTTTCCAGGTTATCAACTGCTCCAAAATTTCAGACCTAAAGGTGGTGTATGTTGCTTCGCAAAATCTGAAATTGCCCTGGAGGAGGTTACTAGTTTCAATTGTCCCTATTTTGATTATTCTATATACAAATTAATTTCTGCTGGTAAATTTAAATACATATGTTGCATCTACCGTTCCCCAAATACTCCTCCAGAGCAAAGTCTTTTTGATTCTCTGTCCTCACAACTCAGTGTCCTCAACTTAAATGCTTCTTCTGAAATCACTGTGTTGGGTGATTTTAATGTCCATAATGTTGAATGGCTCACTCATTCAGCCAGGACTGATGATGCTGGTCTTGAATGTGAGCTATTTGCAGACTCATTTAATCTCATTCACTAGTCAACCAACCCACCCGTGTACCAGATAATCCTAATCATAATTCCCACCTACTGGACTTATTTTTAACAACCAATTCAGAAAATTATGATGTTACAGTGAGGTCCCCACTTGGATCTTCTGATCACTGTCTGATACAGGCCACCTGTCTATCACCTACCACACCTTCCCACTCTGAACCTGTTTTGGTGACTAAATGGCATTACGATAGGGCAGACTGGGAGGGTCTTCAAGGTTTCTTTATTGATATTCCCTGGACCTCTTTCTTTTCTAATGATGCACACTCCACCTTGAGCCACATACAAGATTTTGTAAAAATTGGAATGGAAACTTTTATTCCTCATCAAAAGTACAGTAAAAGATCTAATTCACCTAAATGGTTTGACCATAATTGTGCTAGAGTAACTGAACAAAAAGCAATAGCCTACAATGCATACACAAGATCAAAAACACATGAAGCCTTTAATTACTTTAGAAACATCAGAAATCATGCCAAAACTGTATTAAACCTAACTAAATCAAACTTTCTCCATAAGCAGGCAAATAAACTTCTAAATAATCCAAATGATAACAAAATATTTTGGTCTACTCTTAACTCATTCAAATCCAACTTCACTACTGCTTCATCCATTCCACCATTAAAATCTCCGACTGGCAATCTTGTAAGTGACCCACGAGGTAAAGCTAACCTTCTTGCAGATATTTTCTCCACCAACTCAACCTTAGATGACATAAATCAAGATGTCCCTGTACTTAATTTTAATTCACCTGAAATTCCCTCACTTAAGATCCACACCAGACATGTCAAAACTATTTTGCAGAATCTCTCAGTAGATAAGGCTCCTGGTCCAGATGAAATTCCTCCAATAGTACTTAAGAATTGCTCTTTGGTGCTCGCTCCTGTATTGGCAAAAATTTTCCGTCTGTGTACTCATACCTCATGCTTCCCAGTACCCTGGAAAGAAGCAAACATCCATCCAGTTCCTAAAAAAGGTGCCTCTTCAGATCCATCAAACTACAGACCAATAGCTATAACTTCCACTCTTGGCAAAGTTTTTGAAATTATATTAAATAATCACATAATTAAGCATCTGGAGAATAATAAATTAATCAGTGATAGGCAATATGGTTTTAGACGATGTCGATCAACTGCAGACATTCTTTGCCTTCTTACGCATCAAATCAACCAAGCTACAGACCAACATGGTGAAACACATACAATAGCACTGGATATATCAAAGGCATTTGATAGAGTCTGGCATCAATCCTTATTGTCGAAGATGTCACACTACGGCCTTGCATCATTAGTTCCACTAATTTCTTCTTATCTTCATAACAGAAAAATACGTGTAATGGTAGATGGCCTTTATTCTCAATTTCACTCAATAAATGCTGGTGTTCCCCAGGGATCAGTTTTGGCCCCAACTCTGTTCCTCATTCATATCAATGATCTCATATCTACCACTCATAATCCAATACATTCCTACGCAGATGACTCAACACTCCACAGTTCCTTCACATTTACCAATTCTTTCACCCAACCCGATCTTATAAATTCAAAAATAAACACTGCAATTTCTCTGAACCAGGACCTTTCTAGAATTAATGAATGGGGACAAGAGAATCTAGTTTCCTTTAATGCACAGAAAACCAAGTACATTCAATTTTCTAACCGACAGAATCTCACGGACTCCCATATATTTTTTAATGATGTAAATATTCCCACTTCCCCTAGTATTGACATTCTGGTGTAACATTAACTACTAACTTGAGCTGGACACATTATGTTAGAAGCATTGCTAAGAATGCCTCTAAAAAACTGGGACTCCTGTACAGAGTTCGAGAATTCTTCACTGACGAGCAGTTGGCCGTAATATATAAAAGTCATGTGCGCTCTCAGATGGATTACTGTTCACCTCTGTGGGGTGGAAGTGGAGTGGTTGCATTGAGGCAGTTGGACAAAATTCAAAATAAAGCTATTAGATTAATCAATAACCCTGCAATCACACAGGACCTTCCTACATTAGCCATACGAAGAAACGTTGCATCCCTTGCATTATTCTACAGATATTTTCACAGCAATTGTTCCGAGGAACTTGCTTCAATTGTGCCGCCTCTCCACATCTTTCCCCGTAGAACTAGGGCAGCTGAGAGCGCCCATGAATTTACACTTTCTCCTCCACAATGCAGAACTTCTGCTTATCAGAATTCATTTATCCCCAGAGCTACTACTCTTTGGAATTCACTTCCCTCGAATTGCTTTCCACAAACTTACAATCAACAAATGTTTAAATCCAGTTGTTACAAACATTTTATGAATGGAGGATGCCTTTAGGCACATGGACCTTTTTGTTTTATCTGTGTTTTTTTCCTTCCTCCGTTCATTGTCATGACCATTGGCCCATCGGGTGCAAGTACCGTTCATGTTATTTACAAAATTACACGGTCGGGTGCAAATACCCACGTCCATATACAGTAGAACCCCTCCCATCCGGTGCTCTCAGATCCGGAAACCCAAGAGATCCAGACAGGCATTTTGATCCAGACTCATGTTTCAGCCAACCAGACTTGTCTGGTTGGCTTGGGAAAAATATAGTCAATCCGGAAACGAAGGAGACGAATACAAGTTTCCACACATATTATTTACATCCAGTGTTAGATATCCAGACTTATATGTCAGCCATCCGGATTTGTCTGGATGGCTGAAACCTAAGTCTGGTTGTTTAAGTTAGATATCTGGACTTATGTTTCAGCCATCTGGATTTGTCTGGATGGCTGAAACCGAAGTCTGGTAGTTTAAGTTAGATATCCGGACTCATGTTTCAGCCATCCGGATTTGTCTGGATGGCTGAATATATGTCCGGACTTTCGGCAGATCCGGACTTTTGGCAGATCCAGACAGGGTTCTCCCCCAATTAGTCTGGATGGGCGAGGTTTTACTGTAGGCCTATATATATATATATATATATATATATATATATATATATATATATATATATATATATTACTGTATATATACAGTATAGGCAAAGCCCCCCCCTCAACCTATTATTGTATCCCACGGCAGTAAAAATAGACTGGAACATGATCGCGAGCGTCCGCATAGTGTAGACAAGGCGTGCGGTACGCCCAAATACTACATCCTTGCCAAAAACAGATTACAGTATAATTACTTAGGCTACGGTGCCTTTTTTTCAGTGCTCTAAACCAATGAACTGTAAATTATGGGATCCTTACAATACCAGTAGTCTAGTTTTAATTTATACATTCCCTCACCACACGTTTGTTTCCACCAGAGACGGGAGTGACGGGATACCGGAGTGGGTGATGCTGGAGCTTCAGGGAGACTTGGAGTCACGCACTAATGACATCATGAGCAATAAATTCATCGGTGACCTGCATTACACCAAACAGGTATCATCGCAGTAGTTAACCCGTTGATTGCTTGTTTATATATACAGTATACACAGTGTCCCAGGAGAAGAGGGCATAATCAGATGCCTGGAACTTTTGGAAGGATGATGTGCTGTTACTTCTATCCAGAGAGAGTAGAAAGGATTACAAAGGAAAGCAAGCAGCAACATATCTACTGATCCTTACTTGTTGTTGTTCCTCAAGCTGCCTGGCCGAACAGCCCCAAGGCCCCGAATAAGGCCAAGGCCATAATCGAGCGCCCCCAAAGAACCCTCCCTGCCGACCACAATAAAGCCTGGGTGACCGAAGCCACTCCATGGCGGGGAGCTAAGGAGGGTGCGGAAACGCCCGGGAAACCTTACTTGTTATATCACTCAGCTCTGATCCAAAATCTTTTACTCCTTGTATGTACTGTATAACTGTAATGTAGGCTGTATACACCTATGTGCTAGGAAACTATCTTGTATTTATCTATTACCAGATGTCTTGATCCCAAGGAGGTGACCACAAATGAATCGCCTCCATACATCTCTTGTCACCCATCAGCTGGTGCCCCTCCTCCCACCAACATTTTCGCTCATATACCTCTCAAACTCATCCCTCCACCTCACTCTCGGTCTGCCTCTCCCTCTCTGCCCTTCCACCTCACTCTCATATACTTGTTTAGTCATTCTCTCACTCACCATACGCTCCATATGACCGAACCACCTCAAGGTGTTCCTCTATACACTCTCCAGCACATCCACACTACAATGCTCACATACTTCTTCATTCGTTTCTCCATGTGACTCCACAAGCATTTTTCAAGTACCGGTACCGTACTTAACTCATTTCCATTCCTCTCACTCTAGATTAAAGTCTCTTCAACAATTCCATGCTTCACTTCCTATGTCAGTGCTGGGATTAACCACACTATCATGCAGTAACTTCTTCCATGCTCACCACCCTATTCCTTATCACTGCTTTCAGCATTCCTACAGTCCTCTTTCCCTGTTCTACCCTCTCGCACTCCATCCTTTCTACTCCCATCTTTAATCATCACACTGTCCAAATATTTAAATGGGCTGAAATTCTCCATTGCCTGACCATTTAAAGATCTCATTTTACACTCTGTGGCTGCATCCTTTTCAAAGACCATAACATTATTCTTTACCACATTGAGCTTCAGGTTCCATTTCTCATTTCCATTTCCAAGCATATTTACTAAACCCTGCAACTTCCACCCATTACCTTTTATAACCAGGTGTACTGCTTTTTCTTTTATTTCTTCAGTGACTATATCTATACAAATATATTGAAACCATGGAGACATCACACACCCTTGCTTCAACCCAGCATTCAAATCAAAGAACTCACTCTGTTCATCTTCTACATGAACTGTTGCCCTTGCACCCTTATTTACATGCTGTTCACCGTTTCCAGCCACTTCCCATCTGCTCCATATACCCTCAGTCTATCTATCTATCTATATACTCAGGCCCAATCCCCACTTTGGGGGGGGGGGGGTTGCCGACTCAAGACAGAGCTAGAATAGGGACAACACAAAACAATGAACACACAAAAACAAAATACAAATGCACACACCCTCAGTACTTTACACAAACCTTTATCAATTCTGTCATAGACATTCTCCAAGTCCATGCAGGCAGCATACAATTTCTGTCCCTTTTCAAAATATTTCTCCATAGCAATTCTCAGCAGATGAACTGGCCTATGCAGCCTCTTCCCTTCCTAAACCCACCTTGTTTCTCACCTACCCATCGCTCTGTCACCTCTCTCACTCTCTTGATCACTATCCTACAGTACATCTTCCCTTCTATGCCAAGGAGAAATATCCCCCTGTGAATGCCACACTCTCCCCCTTCACCCTTATATAAGGGGATAGTTGTTGTTGTTCCTCAAGCTGCCTGGCCGAACAGCCCCAAGGCCCCGAATAAGGCCAAGGCCATAATCGAGCGCCCCCAAAGAACCCCCCTGTCGACCACAATAAAGCCTGGGTGACCGAAGCCACTCCATGGCGGGGAGCTAAGGAGGGTGCGGAAACGCCCGGGAAACCAAAGCCCCACCCAGGGCCCTGTGCCCCTCAGCAATTATGAAGAGAAAGTTGAGGGGCAAAGGAAAAATGTGACGCTTTGGCTTCCAATCATGGTAGATTGGGAGGTCAATCCACGGAAGAGACGCCGTCACTTGAGATCTAGAAAATATCTAAGTAAAAGGAACAGTCAGAGTAAGCTATGGGTATGGCAGAGATCGCTCAGTTCTCACTCTGATAGACCAGCCCATCACCATAAGGTGATAAGGGGATAGTAGACACTTTAAGCTACTTGTTAAAAGTGTTTTTTCATCAAAAGATTTCTGACCATGATTTTCTTCAGTTTTTATGTTACAGTAGTTCCGCATTTATAGGAATGCACAGTGATTTGGTTAAAGTTGTTTATTTTTGCATTTCAAGACTTCTGATGGTACTGTACTATTTGTCAGGGAGCTCCAGTCCTGATTATCGGGCACCACATTCTACATGGCAAGATGCAGGACCTGGACAAGCCGTACGTGGTGATGAGGAAGGTTCGCACCGATGCCGGCGCCATGGACATGGATCAAGAGGTGGGACGCGGGGACGATGAGGATAGCCGAGACATCAGAATGGAGTTCAATATCAAAGCTGTTATTAGAAAAAAGCTGCTCTTCAAGAACAGACCAAAGCCTATCATTGCCAGTTCTACCAACACTCCCTAATTGGAACTGTTTAGTGTAATTTAGTTAAATACAGTACTGTTTACTGCACATTCAATAAATTACTTGAATATACTTTTGATACTATACTAAATTGATTTTTCTTAACCAAGTGGTGGAATAGAGACATTACCAGGGATGGCGGTTACAGATTGTGATTCTCTGACAGAGTGCAGAATTGGCCAATAAAACTATGCCTAAAGATACATGATTATATTTTTTTCACCGAGGCCAATTTCCTTCACTAGCAAAATGAATGCTACAAATGAAAGAGGCCCTTTTATTAATGAAACATGGGGCTCTGTATCTTTAGACGTTGGTGGTGTAATGGTTTAGATGCTTATGTTCTAGGTGTGGTGTCTCGAGTTCGAATCCCGGGAGGACCATATACTTTCATTAGTTTATTAAAGTGCATTGGGGTTTGTAATTGATGATTAATGTTAAGAACGGGGTGTTACTTAATTGTTTCATGGTCCAAACTCAATACTGTACTGTATTGGGATTTCTTGACATTGGCCCTCCTCCAGTATGGGCGACATCTTTTTACAGTGGTCCCCCCAACTTTGCGGGCCTTCCTTAGGGACTTAGTGCTGTTCGGCCAGGCACCTTAGGGAACGACAACAATAACAACAACTTCGCGGGGTTATCTACCAAGGAGGCATTGTGTACTTTGAATTTGCATAATTCAGGCTGAAAAAAACACAAACATGTAAATAATAGGGTTAGGTTCTAGCCCCTCCATAAAGTCCCTCTCTTCAACACCTTTTTCAACTTTTCAATACAATTTATGCCACCAACAGTCTACAAACTTTATCATCATCAATTCAATTGTATTCTGGCTATCTTTGCACAAGTTTATTCAGTTTTAAGAAAGATGTGCGGGAGTAAAAAGGTTAAATGAGATGATTTGTAGCCTCGTTGATTCCTCAAAACTTTTAACATGATTAGACCATTCAGTAACATGGTGAATTTTTATTTTACTTTTGATAACACTGAGTTTATAAAGCTTAGGAAGGACACCAATATTTAAATGGGTAAAATCTATTCAATTAAACAACCTTCTACAAATCCTTTTAAGCTTAATATAATCATATTAGGAGGTTGTGGGCTTTATTCATTCAGGGAAGTACTCTCAGGAAGAGCTTTTGTGGAGTACAAGGATTGCTAGATATCCTGTTTCAGCACCTGGCCTCCTTTGCTACTGTTTTCTTTGCCTCAGTTACACAAAAAGCTATTCTAGCTTGATCTTAAGATACACACACTCTTGCTTCTTACATAAAACAATAAGCGCTACACACCCTATATTAACTTCGCTCTTTTCCTGTTTCATATTTTAGTGTAGGTATACGGCGACCCCACTGCCCGCCACTTCAGTGGTGCAATCAGCTTCTGTAGCAGTGGACCACTGGTTCCTATCTTCAGAACATTCCTGTGCTCGGTATACTTACAAAAATTACAAAACAGTGGTGGAACTGCCATCCGGGTGAGGGACTGCTCTGGGTCTGCTCCTTCAGTGCTAATGGTTTTAATGCATTTGGTGGGAAAAGCGGTCATGTAACACCACCTTACTGTTAATAGCCTGACTGCTTCTAGATTATAGACTTATAAGCATTTATAATATAATAATTATAATGAGGCCAAAAATCTTGACCACTAACTTCTATACAGTATTCAAATTCAACGACAGCAATCAAGCCAATTTTTCTACTTTTTTTTGCCTATGTGGATGAAGGAGACAAAAGCCAAAACTGCCTGTGACGAGTGCCTCCCCCAGAGTTTGCTCCATAAATCACCAACAAACTTTAAACAGTAGCCTATACCCCCAAGATAAATTTGTAAATTTTTTTTTATAGAGACATGCCCCGGCCAAAGGCCGCTTCCTCCTAAATTACAGGCTAGCTTTCACACACCAGGAACAAAAATCAACACCTAATTGGCACGAAAGGTCTTAACACTGACAAACATATGGGGCAAAAGGTTTGAAAATCGCCAAGGTAATGGGGCAAACGTATTAAAACCTCAAAAACTAATGAGGCTAAAGATGGGGGCCCAGAAAACCCCCCCACAGCCTCTTAATTAATGAACGCAACTGCAGCGCATGTAATATGATCTTCCTCCCCCCCCCCCCCCCTCCCCTCCTCTCCCTGAATGCCCTCACGTATAATGTTAACAGCGAGGACAAGTTAAAGACATCCTACCTTGGTTCTTTATTTTACTAGGGTTGCTTACACTTCCTACTCACTCTCTCTCTCTCTCTCTCTCTCCTCCCACACACCCACCCACACACGTTTCCTACAATATGCCAACAACTCTCACCACACTGATTCAGGTCTTCCCACATACTATTTAATGCAGGTTATAGAGAAATTATATTTGTATTATTATTATTATTATTATTATTATTATTGTTGTTCTTCTTGTTGTTATTAATATTATCACATATATATGCACACACACACACACACACACACACACACACATAAGCAGATACAGGCGTGCACACAACCACACACACACACATAACCAGATACAGGCGTGCACACAACCACACACACACATAACCAGATAAAGGCGTGCACACAACCACACACACACCCTCCCATACCCCTCTGTTTACCCAACCCATTATAATAGTCTTTCCTCCCTCACTCTCTGTAGTCTATTAACCCTTTCAGTACCAGCGACGTGTTATATTTTATTATAGCTTTATTTAGACGATATTATGCAGCCTAGGAAGGATCTGTGGTAGTTAATAGGGTTGGTTGAGATAGTCTGAAGCCTTATTATTGCTAGAGGTCCTTCCAAAGCTGAATACAATCGTCTAATGGTTGCCAGAATATGAGGAAAAGGACGTCCCTGGTACTGAATGGGTTAAGGGGGTAGTGCTTGCTTCTATGTTTAAGACGTTCGGCCAATTAGTTTGGTGATTTTAAGACCCTTCGCCCACTTTTCTTTGGCAATATTAAAACTTTTCATGTCATTTAGGTGAAAAAGGCCTTTGGCCGGGTTAATTTTTCTACCGATAAATGTACAGGTATATCTTGTAGCGGGATCCTGGGGTAGTTATTTTAAATTTGCTGGAGATCTAGGGAGGAAACTAAAAAAATAATATACAAATAAATAAATGAAAGAAATCGACCATAAATGAACCATCCCCCTTAAGTATCTATATATATGGTTATCCTCTATAATGGGTACGAAAAAGGTAATTAAAGTGTCCATAATAATCTAGCTATTGAAAAGTATCTTGATGGACGATAAACCCATCTAATACAAGGATAGAGAGGTAAATCGACATTAATATGTATGTATGTATATAGGCTACTCAGGAACATACCCCATAGCTGTGGGTGGCCGACTCGAGACAGAGCCCGAACTGAAACAACATTTAAAGTTCCAATTCTTAGGGTCCGGGACCACTTTCGCGTTCCCTAGCCCCTTTCTTTGTCTCGTGTAGTAAGTGAATTATACAAGGGGAGGAGGATTCCTAGCCCCCTGACTCCAGAAGGAAAAGTAGGACTGTAAAATAAACAGAGACGGCTAAGGTTGGGTAGAGGAAGCCAAAACTCACTCTGGATAAGACCAGCCCTCACCCATTAATATACCCATGGATTTGATGCCTATTTGTTGTTTCCAAGCTGGTTATAATCGTCCCGTGGTAGCCGTGACAGGAAAAACATGATGTCAATAAAATAAACGAATAAAAGTGGGTTGGGAAGGCAAAGATCATATCGCTTGGTATACTGTACACGGTAGGTCAATGCCAAACTTACACACACACACACTCATTCTCTCTCTCTCTACCCTCTACCCTCCCTCTCTCTCGCTACCCTCCATCTCTCTCTCTCTCTCTCTCTCACACACACAAACGTTTATTCCTCCCATTATTTCTGGACTACCCCATAATAACCGAGGACTTTCCTATTGACGTGGGCTAAACATTCCCAAGCTTATCTAACCACCGCCAGCCGATTTTATTGATGTTAATCATTGAGGAAGGGTGTGTGGGTGTGTGAAGCCGGTACATGTGGGTTGACCTCTGACCCAACCAAGGTTATCTTACCGAAGAACTACAGTGTATACATATACATACACACCCAGATATACAGTATAGGCCTGCATAATATATATATATATATATATATATATATATAATATCTATATATATATATATATATATATATATATATATGGACAGGTACCGGTACTCATATGCATGCACATTTCTGTATGTGTGTATGTATGTAAGTATGTCTATACTCAGTCACATACCCTATAGCTGGGGGTGGCCGACTCGAGACAGAACACATTTATACATAGGTTCACCACACAAACACAGACAGACACAGACACACACACACACACACAGACACACACACACACACAGACACACACACACACACACACACAGACACACACACACACACAGACACACACACACTTAACATAAGTCCAGTCGATTATTTTTTCAGATCTTTATCCAAGGACACGATCTTCATGCATGTGTGTGTGTGTATATGTGTGTGTGTGTGTGTGTGTGCACAATAACCTTTAACCATTTCTACACCTACCCAAACCACATTGACGTATTCGAATTGAAGAACAAAAACAATAAACCTAAACAAATACTAAAAATAAAAATAAACGTAATATTACGACACTATACAAAAAAAAAAAAAAAAAAAAAGTGCAAATAAAAACAAATTGCAAATAAAAACAAAAACAATGAAACTAAAAAGAACAAATATTAACAAAACACGATGACAAAATCAAAATCAAATCAAAATATATTATGATCATCGTAATCATAACCAGGGAATGTGAAAGTGTTTATTGGTGTTCCTGGTGCTTGGGGTTTCCTTGAGATGGCTTAAGGGGGCAGTGCTTGTTTTTTGGTCTATATATTCATTAATTAATATATTTTTGAGATTCCTAGCTAGACCTACATCAAGCTTAAAAACCATCCCCTAGACACCATTCCAGATAAAATTGTAAATGTTTTCGGTAGAAAAATTTCCAGGTCGTAGCCCGATTCCCTCTAAATTACAGGCTCGCTACCGCTCGTCAGGAAACTAATCGACACTTAAATGGCACAAAAGGTCCTAATTTTGACAAAAAGATGGGGTGAAAGGTCTTAAAATCGCCAAACTAATGGGACTAAACATGAGGTAGAAGGGGACTAAAAAACCGACCCATCCCCCTTAATTCAATACTTGGGTGATCATTTCTGTCATGTTTGTTAATATTTAGTGGCATTGTTGAGTGTATTGCAATATATTACATTATTAGAGCCATTGGTTACATATTATGTCAGGTCGTAGTTGTTATGTCTTGCTCTTTCTGAATTGTAATAATGTCTGCCAGATGTTGAATATGACATTTGACAGGTCCATCGAAACACACCCACACCCACCATAATTATATATATAATATATATATATATATGTGATATCGTGCAGTTGTCCGCCAGGGTATCTTATTTTCATTAAAAATAATGATATATGTATTCATTCATTTATAGGATCACGTGTGTAGGCCTGATGATGGACGACCGTCCGAAATATTGCAAGTTTGAAAATAAATTGATCAAAATGGGGATGATTCTTTTCCTAGTAACCTTATTTTTAATGAATATATATAATATTATACCTGGTAAAAGTAAAACAAAAAGGTGTGTGTCATTCAAGAACCACCGGGAGTGTCGGAATTCACACCATCAGTGAGCACAAAACAAAAAATGAATCTATGAAAGAGAAAATGAACGTACTTAAATATATACTGTATAATTATAACCTCTGTCGTTTTTCGAATTAGTGAAAAATATAGAGAGTAAATAACTGCTTAAAAATATAGAGAGTAAATAACTGCTTAAAAATAGAGAGTAAATAACTGCTTAAAAATATAGAGAGTAAATAACTGCTTAAAAATAGAGAGAGTAAATAACTGCTTAAAAATAGAGAGAGTAAATAACTGCTTAAAATATAGAGAGTAAATAACTGCTTAAAAATATATGTCAAGGCTAATAAATAATCAGTGGTATATTAATTTTATAAACCCCCAGTGTACCACCGTATATAGAAAAATTATGTTTGTAGTTTAATAAAAAGAAAACCATTATAAAAACTTGACACAGACATTTCCGGAGGGGGATAACTAACTCCCCCCCCCCCCCCTCTCTCTCTCTCTCTCACCTTCCAACTTACTCTATCCTCCACGTGTCGTCTGAACCTAACGTGAAGCCAACATAAACACGACCCAAAGAAAACAAAATAATGATACAAAATATAATAAAAAAACAAAAACACAAGCCGGTTATAAATGGCACGAAAAGTCTTAAAATTCACAGATATGGGCGAGAGTTCTTAAAATCACCACCATAATGGGTCGAACGTCTTAAAGTCTCAAAATCAATGGCGCTAAGCATGAGGGAGATGGGGGTACACAAAAAATAACTTAAGTGAAAATCTCCCCTTAAAAAGACGAGGCATTGAAAGAAAAGTCACCCAATTGAGTAACACCTATTTTTCCTTTGTGTCCAAAGGGCTTTGTGTGGTGGGAAGTGTGGGTGTGGGTGTGTGTGTGTGTGTGTGGTGTGTGGTGTGTGTATGTGTGTGGGGGGGGGGGGGGGGGGAAGGGTGTGTGTGTGAGAGAGAGAGAGAGAGAGAGACACTCAACATATAATATCAGGTTCGTTTAACTTAATCAAACGAAAATATTCTGTTTCACTCAGTGCAAGCACAAACATATGTTTATCAATAAACTATCAATGACTATAGCAATGATTTTTCCATATATATTTAATAACATAATTACTCACTCACAAAATTAGCATAACATTTTATTAGAATATGTTCAACCTCTTAAGAACGATGACGTATGTTTTTTTGTCTATCTATCTATCTATCTATATGCTCAGGCCCAATCCCCACTTTGCCTATTTTTGTATTTGTATTTTCGATTTTTATTTTTTATTTTATTTTTTATTTTTTGGGTGGTGGCCGACTCCAGACAGAGCAAGAACAAGGAAAACACAACACACAACATAAAACAAGGAACCAACACAACCTCACACACATCTAGGTCACCCTGGTAGGTTAGGTAAGTTAGGTAAGTTAGGTTAGGTTAGGTAGGGGAGGGGTGGGGGGGTGGGGGAGGGTGGGGGGTGGGGGTGGGGGGGTGTGGGGGTGTGGGAGGGGGAGCAAGGAGGGGAAGGGTTGGGGGGTGGGGGGTGGGGGAGCAAGGAGGGGTAAGGTGGTCGGGTGGTTACCCCCCCAAATATTTGTTGTAGGGTAGGGGGTGTTATTTAAACAATTTTCTTATCCTACACTCTATTTCTAGGATTCCAAGGGGCAAACACTTGCGTGTTTCAGACTATAAGGAAGTTGGAGCGGTAGACATCGATATTTAGCAGAATACCAGCCATAATACGGTTGTAGTGAAATTATACCCCCGGCCAATCATACTAAACATATTTTTGATGTATCTGTGACCTACAATATTATTGCAATTCTGTTTAATTGGTATACACTTTGTATGCTACACAGGGGATAAAAAAACACTTATTATATTATTATTTTATTATTATTGTTGTTGTTTATTACTATTATTAGTATATTATTATTATTATTATTTACTCTTTGAACCATTATTCTTGACAGTGTCCCCAAGCCGACGAAAACACAACAAAAACATCAGTATTCATTATAAAAAACAAAATCTCTTTATGACATCAATCTAATTTTAATCGACACATCAATTTCATCAATACAGAATTAAGATCCTGATACAAAAAAAAAAAAAAAAAAAAAAAAAAATTACCATCTTCAATACATGCAATACCGGTACTGAAAATAAATATATAAATACAAATATATAAAGTGAGTTTTATTAAATTAAACTTAACATATAATTTCAAAAGTGTATTGAACTAGGAGACATTGCCATACTAAGCCTACTATACAAGAGATAATTAGTCTATCTACAAAGCACACCTTAATAATAGGATATATATAAATTATCACCTTTAACATCAAATGCGTGTAAATTATAATAATGTAATATCAATCATGTTCACAGCTTATACCTCGCGGTGATGAGCATTACATCAAGAGAGTAGTACACTGTGAGCATTACATCAAGAGAGTAGTACACTGTGAGCATTACATCAAGAGAGTAGTACACTGTGAGCATTACATCAAGAGAGTAGTACACTGTGAGCATTACATCAAGAGAGTAGTACACTGTGAGCATTCCATCAAGAGAGTAGTACACTGTGAGCATTACATCAAGAGAGTAGTACACTGTGAGCATTACATCAAGAGAGTAGTACACTGTGAGCATTACATCAAGAGAGTAGTACACTGTGAGCATTACATCAAGAGAGTAGTACACTGTGAGATTACATCAAGAGAGTAGTACACTGTGAGCATTACATCAAGAGAGTAGTACACTGTGAGCATTACATCAAGAGAGTAGTACACTGTGAGCATTACATCAAGAGAGTAGTACACTGTGAGCATTACATCAAGAGAGTAGTACACTGTGAGCATTACATCAAGAGAGTAGTACACTGTGAGCATTACATCAAGAGAGTAGTACACTGTGAGCATTACATCAAGAGAGTAGTACACTGTGAGCATTACATCAAGAGAGTAGTACACTGTGAGCATTATCTCTTCCTGTACTTCATATTTCCCCTCTTTACCTTCTTAACCAAGCCTCTACTTATTCCCCTCTCTTTCCTAAGAAAAAAAAAAAAAATATATATATATATTATTTAAGGGGAGGTTTCTAGTTTGTTTCCTACTCCTCCAGCAATCTTAAAATTTCACCCCCTTGACCCCCTTTCAAGATAAATTTGTACATTTTTCGGTAGAAAAATTTCCCGGCCGAAGGCCGATTACTCTTAAATTACAGGCTCGCTATCGCTCGCCAGGATAAAATCGACCCTAAATGGCACGAAAGGTCTTAAAATTGACAGAATGGGGCGGAAATATCTTAAAAATCACCAAACTAATGGGGCAAACGTCTTAAAACCTCAAAAGCAATGGGGCTAGACATGAGGGAGAAAGGGGTCAAGAAAAAAGTCCCTCAAGTGGAAATCTCCCCTTAAGCCCTTCACCACCACTACTTAATTGTCATCATATGTTAGCTACCACTGGACGATTTTCATTAGGTTGTAATCTACCTCTAGGACTCAAATGGGTAAATATGATCTCAATAAACCCTCTATCTATCTATCTATCTATCTATCTATATGCTCAGGCACAATTTTTGTATTAATAATTATTATTATTATTATTTTTTTTTTTAGCTGGGGAAGGTTGACTCGAGACAGAGCTCGAACAGGGGAAAGAAATAAACTAAACTAAACCAATATAAAACTCTTAGTAACATATTATGTCCTTTTTAAACCACATAAACTCCTCTAATTTTAGCCAGACCCCGAGGTAAACAAATGCGTCATGGCGCTGCAGGGGTTAACCAGTAACTGTACATATCGTTTATTACATTAATTAATTAAGGGAGGATGGGCGTATTAATTAAGGGGAGATGGGCGTATTAATTAAGGGGGATGGGCGTATTAATTAAGGGGGGATGGGCGTATTAATTTTATTATTGTTTTACCATTTCCTCCCTAGACCTCCATCAAGCTGTAAGAAACACACCCTAGAACCCCCTTCAAGATAAATTTGTACATTTTTCGGTAGAAAAATGTCCCGGCCAAAGGCCGTTTACTCTTGATTACAGGCTCGCTATCGCTCGCCAGGAAAACACATCGACACCTAAATGGCACGAAAGATCTTATATTGACCAAAAATGGGGTGTAAAGTCATAAAATCGCCAAACTAACGAGCCAAACGTCTTAAAATCTAAAATCCAATGGGATTAAACACGAGGGAGAAGGGGTCCCGAAAAAGCAGCCCATCTCCTCTTAATGTGTTGACAGTTTCATAACAATCTCAGCCACCGGTACCGTACACTATAATATCGCTTGGTACACGCCTTTGTTACCGTTATTTTGGTCTATTAATTCATTTATTCATATACAAATGTTTTTAGTTTCCTCGCTAGACCTCCCTCAGACTTAGAAAAACACCCATCTCCCCTTAACCCTTTCAAGATCCTTGCTAGACCTCCCTCAGACTTAGAAAAACACCCATCTCCCCTTAACCCTTTCAAGATCCTCGCTAGACCTCCCTCAGACTTAGAAAAAACACCCATCTCCCCTTAACCCTTTCAAGATCCGATAACGCACGTTAATTTCGGTTTTCTGGCTATTATTAACCAACGATTTGATT